>VWZY01010799.1:40295-52755 GCA_013399075.1 Chloroceryle aenea
AGAAGGGCCACGAGGATGATCAGAGGGTTGAAGCACCTCTCCTATGAGGACAGACTGAAAGAGTTGGGGTTGTTCAGTTTGGAAAAGAGAAGGCTCTGGGGAGACCTTACTGTGGCCTTACAGTATCTTAAGGGGGCCTACAAGAAAGCTGGTGAGGGACTTTCAGGCTGTCGAGCAGTGATAGGACTACAGGAAATGGATTAAAACTAGAGAGAGGTCAATTCAGTTTAGACATTAGTAAGAATTTCCTAACCATGAGGGTGGTGAGACACTGGAACAGGTTGCCCGGAGAGGTGGTGGAAGCCCCATCCTGGAGGTTTTTAAGACCAGGCTGGATGGGGCTCTGAGCAACATGATCTAATAGGAAGTGTCCTTGCCCATGGCAGGGGAGCTGGAACTAGATGATCTTTAAGGTCCTTTCCAACCCTGATGATTCTATGATTCACACCCCTGTGAGTTAGATATCACAGCCTTTGGCCATACCTGTAAGAGTATCCCATGAGATTTTGTTTTCCAGGTCTTTTCTGAAAATGTTGTCTGGTTGCAGGAGTTGCATAGCAATTTTGTTCTGTGGCTGCACTGTGCCCAACAAATCTTTCCTTGGTGTCAGAAGGTCATTTGGCACTGCAAGATCATGCTGCATTTCAACCTAGAAGCTGTACTAACTTATATGTTATTTCTGTCTGGTTTCATTTCATAGAGTCTAATTCTCTGTGCTTGTTTTATTTATATAGTTTGTGCTTTAATTCCTTTCTTAAGGTGCTGTTCACTATGATTTTCTTACTGTACACCACACTTCTCATTGTGGACTCTATCCTTTTTTATTTATTTTCTTTCTTCTGGGCTACTTAGGTCTACATCCTTTCTGAAGTCTTTCTGGGAACTTATTCCTGACAATCTTTTATATGCACTTATCAGATATCTGTAGCATCTGCCCTCCTGTGTTGACAAACACAAGGCCAAGTGTCAAGTCACAACAACCCCATTCAGTGCTACAGGCTTGGGGAAGAGTGGCTGGAAAGTTGCCTGACAGAAAAGGACATGGTGATGTTGGTCAGTAGCCAGCACAGGTCTGTAGCCAGAGACACTGTGAGCCCGTGTGGCCAAGAAGGCCAACATCATCCTGGCCTGTATAAGCAATAATATGTCCAGTGGGACTATGGAAGAGATTGTGTGCAGTACTCAGCACTGGTGATGCTGAACCTCAAATCCTGGATTCAGTTTTGGGCCCCTCACCACAAGAAGGTCATTGAGGTGTGGGAGCATGTCCAGAGAAGGGCAATGAAACTGGTGAAATGTTTAAAACACACATCTGGTGAGGAGTGTAAGAGGGACCTGAGGTCATTAGATAAAATGAGGCTTGGGCAAGACCTTTTCACTCCTTACAAATCCCTGAAAGGACGTTAGAGACAGGTGGCCATTGGTCTGTTCTTGCAAGTAACAAGTGAAAGGACAAGAATAAAATGGCTTCAAGTTGCACTGTGGAAATTTGAGTTGGATATTAGGAAATACTTCTTCCCTGAAAGGGATGTCAAGTCCTGGAACAGGCTGCCCAGGGAAGTGGAGGAGTCCCCATCCTTGGAGGTAATCAAAAGACATGTAGACATGGAGCTGAGGGACATGGTTTAGTGGTGCCTTGTCAGTGTTGGGTTTATGGTTGGATTTGATAATCTTGAAGATCTCTTCAAAGCAAAACTATTCTACGATTCTAATTCTATTTCTGATACACCACATGAATTGGTTAAAGGAACTGACAAAGTTCAAAATATCTTTGTGAAAAAGAGGGTGCCTCTCTCTGACAGCCTGTTCTACTTCAAACTTTCCTCACAACTAAACTATATACATTAAATCCTATTGTCCCAGGCAAAGAGAAGGGTGTAAGGCCTGAGATGAAAGTAACAGTACTGTGGACAAATCTTTCTCATATAACTAGAGGGATTATGAGGCACCAGCGAAGGAGAGTTCTTCTTTTCCTTGATAATATTTTAAATTTTTTTTAGGTCTAAAGAGGTGCTTCACTGTAGTAAAATTCTGCACTGGAGTAGATCTGGCCTCAGTCAGAGAGGTGACAGTAATCTTATGTTGCTGCCACTAAATTTTTCCAGCAGAGTCATACTTCTAGAAGGCACTGACTAGCAATGACCTTGTTCCATGCCCTGTACTGTTCTGATTTGTATACCTGCCAGAAAAGTGAGAGAAGTCAGAGCTTCTTGAAAGCTAGTATGTCAGTATGAAGAGTTTGCAAGGCACAAGGGCAGCTTGTATGGATTTAGAGGCTTACTCCTGATCCAGAAAGTGCCGTTTTGCCTTTACCACATATAAAGGCACATAGACAATCATCCTCCAGGTAACATTACACTGCACTGTGAGCTGTTGCATTGTTTGTTCTCCATTTGGGGTTCCACTGATGAGAACATGTTGACAATGCCCCACCCAAATGCAGGTGCCTATAATACATGCAGTGATAGAGGAATGCAACAGTCTTAGCACTGCTTCAGTGTGAGTGTTGAGACATCCAGCATTGACACAGACATGTTTTTGCACACACACTTGCTGGCTTGTAAGGCATTATTTCTCTAAAAGCTGTGATGGTACTTTATATTTTTTTCATTACCTTCTTAAGCGTTATCTATTGATATACCAATCACACATGCTGGGATGATTCTCAGATTCACTCCTCAGTCTCTCTTAAAGCCTGATGTTACATCTGCCGTTTCCATTTCTCCAGCATTGACTTAAGCACTGTTTATTTACTCCAGAAAATAATTCAGTTTTGTAAAATTTTAATTCATTTAACAGTGTTGGGTGAGTACCATATGTTCCTGAATCATTGTTACTCTTCTATTTGTTCCAAAACCTATTATATATAAAAAAAGGATGAATATTCCTAATTACTCTACAGTGAAAAATCAAATTTTCTACAGAGGTGTTATTTGCTTCTGTGCTCTTTTTTTAACAGACTGATTATCTGTTGGCTTTTTAAATGATTCTGAAATCTTCACTTCAAAATCAAAAAGCCAAAAAGCCCTTGGAGTTTCTGAAAATCTTGAGTGAGCTCCACAAGCTGCATTCATTTAAAAATTATTTTTCTCTTAATCATATTGATAATCATTATTCCTCTTGCAGCACCATTGTTAGCACATCACAGTAGGTATCTCTGAATGATCAACATAAGGATCTATTTGTCTTCAGACAGCCATTGCCAGTCTTACTCACACAAGCAGTTTTACTATCTCACTATGAAAAGGAATTTTTCTTCTTTCAGCTTAGCTTTGTCAGATACAAATCTTATCAGATAAAAGACTAAACTGCGACTTGACAATAACTAAAAATATCAATACCTCCAGAAAAAGAAAACAAACAAAATAAAACAACAAATGAACAAACAAACCAAAAACCAACCTCCCAAAAAAACCCCAAAACCAAGCCAAACCAACCAACCAACCCCCCCCCCCCCCCAAAAAAAAAAAACAACAAAACAAACACAAAAGCAAAAACCCAAAGAAAGTGGCCAGATATTATAAATCTAAGGATTAATCAGTACAACACTTTATTTCAGGAAGGTTGCCCGTGGGGTTTGCAGCTTATGGGTGCTGTTGTCAACCATTAATATATTAATGAACGTTTTTTCTGTAAACCACCCTTATGAAATGAAAACCAGCACTAATTGGTTAGCTTCTCCTCTTCTTCTCCTTTACTGCTCTTTTTAGACATCACTGTTACTGTTTCTTATGCATTCTCTCACACATGCCTTCTGCTCATAAAATGTTCATTATGGACATAAAAATATAAAGACATACTGATGCTTGAGATGAGACCATTTGGATCATCTTTTAGAAGCTTTTCTTGTATAAGAACACTGCAGCCCCAGTGATGCAGCCCCAGTGATGCAGTGGTGCAGGTCCACTCTTCAGTGACAGTTTTTGCCACTTTCAAGGATAATATTGAAGATGTCAGAGATGTTGCAGCAAACACTGAAAGACTCAGATGTTCAGAGACTTGTCTGCTATATCATAAGATACATTAAAAAGCTCACAGGACAGACAAACATACCATCATTTCTAGTTAAACTGAGTTTTGTACTTCTTTGGATTATCTGATACACCATATAATTTTATTTTTAAAAAAATCCCCAAGGGATTTGCAGTTTGCAAGTACTGTTGTTGGCCATGCTTTTGGTATGAGCAAGGCATGCTGTAGGGATCCATGCACCCTGTGCAGATTAACTGTCTGACAGGGAACACGCAGTTTCTGCTGCAGCAGCATTTCTGATGCCCTCCAAGTAAAATGAGATCTTCCAGGAATGTTAGCACCAAAGAAACAGAATTGCAGAAACACTGATTATTCAGAGCAAGATCTCATCCCAGCACTTCCCAACACTAAGATGCATCTGGGCACTGGAGCTTGGAGACTGTAGGACACACTTTCCTTATTAAAACCTCCCTTTCTTCTGGTGACAAATGAAATACATGATTTGAGTATTTCCTTCTGGAAGTGTCTAGTCCACAATGTTGTTAATCTGCTATGGAGTTAAAAAAATCTCCAAATGAGCATGAGATAAGACTAGAGTTATTAACTGATTTTTCAGGAAAACAGATAGAATAGAGCTACCAGAAGCTTAAAAATATTAAGGGGAAGACATACAGAGTCTGTACAAGGCAATTTTGATCTTTCATAACATTGCCAAGATAAGATAGCATTTCTGAGGTTTCTCAGTGAAGACTACCTTGTCTCATGCACTAAAACACAGAGAGATGCTGAAGATCTTTTTGTTTCCTGATTGTACTCTTGATTCTGATCCAAGGTTAATTTTTGCATTTGTAGTGTATGTTAATATGTCTGCCACATAAGTATGTACAATATTTCACACTTAGAATGTCTTTCAGAAGACAGAGAAGGAGAGAGCAACAAGGACTCCAAAGACAGCTCAGCATCACTTAACTCTGAAGTGGGGAAGAAGGTAAAAAATAATACTTGGGCAGGTGTTGAATGAATGTCGAAGTTGAACAGTTATTTAGATGACTCCTATCTTTCCAGCAAGCATAAATGGAAGAATATTGAAGAGTCAGTCCTGGACAAGGATGTGACATTAAGAATGTCCTTTCCATCACTCACCAAAACAGCTGAGGAGCTCCTATTACAGAGCAGGCGAGTGGAGTGAAAAGGCTGGGTGGTCTCTGGGTAGAACAGGCAAAAAGAGAGACAACAGGTGGTAGAAGAAGTTGGAGAAGGATTTGGAGTGATGGAAAATCAGGGTTACTAGTATAGTGTAAGCTTGAGAAAGTGCCTACTCTCCCAGAAAAGGTCTGAGAACATGCTGGTCAGTTTCAATCACTGACAGATAAAAGAGGTGTCACAATATCCATTTTGAACCAATCATAATATGGTTTTGAAGCCTTGTTTTTCAATGCTGTAAGCAAAGGGAACATACATATCATCTTTTTTTCTGAACTGTGGCTGTACTCTTCTTAGGTACTGTCAGAAATTATTTGTGATCCAAACACCAGTTTGAACACCTAAAACATTTCCTGACAACAGAGTAAGTAAGGTACATACAGTTACATAGAAAGTGGATAACCTTGTATCATCTTTTTCATGCCTTTATTTTTTTTTTTTTTTAGGCTTCATCTCTTTGTTCATCTCAAATGTGGAGGCATGGACCTACATGGTCCTACATTAAGGCCAGATTTTTGGCTACTCAAGGCAGATATCTTTAAGTATGGGACATCCAGAAAACTGCGATTTTATACACCAAAAATGGAGGAAATTACGAACATTACTAAGAACACTTAAAGATGGGAAAATATCCTGCCTAGCTTAAATTCTAATACTCTTCTCTCACCGTGAAGATCTTCACATTTAGGCTGTCTGTATCTAAAAGCATTACCAGCTTGGAAAGTAGTAGTATGTCATACATGGCAATGTGTAAATCCACCCTCTCTGCTCTCCCAGGAGTTTCCCACACTCACTCTCCCAGTCTCTACCATACCTCTGCTGTCCCAAGGTGCACCTATCTTCAGTGTTTTCAGACATTTCTTTTGGCACCATCACTCACAAGGACTAGGAATGTGAGGAGGCACCAGACACAGCCTGGTTGCCCCTCTTCAAGGACAAAATAGAGATTCAGAAAACATCTGTTTCCCAAGGGGCTCTTTCAGTATGCAGTGAGACAGGTGTTGAGGTGCTAAGGCAATGGACATGAAATGGATGGATGGACAGAGAGTTCACAAGAGTTCTTTCTTCATTACCTATCTCAATCTTCCTTCCCTCCACCTGACTCTTGTCTTTTCTCCTTTGCTTTTGCTTCCTCTCTTTCTATCTCTATCCTTCTGCATTTTTGTCATTAGAGAAGAACTCACTTTTCAGAATTTTTTTCTGGGTTCTAAGTGTGTGTCTTGGAAGTGCTTGAGAACAGTTATGATGAACATTTTAATCACAAGTTATTGACAAGAAGTGTCTCACAGTAATCATATTTTTCACCAAGATCAGTTACATTTGCATCATCACTTATCAGGTCACAAGCAGTCTAACTTCAGAAATAGTGCATCAATGCGAAATGACTCACATGTTTCAGCTAAATCAGCAAATCACAAAGTGAAGAGAAATTAATTTTCTTCACTCCTCCAACTGATATTCCACTCTGATTCCAAGAAGTCTCCCATCATACTTTCTGGGATGTCCAATGGTAAGGCCAGGTCAGCCCAGTGCAATGTGTAGGACATTTCTCCATTTCCGTCATATGCAGTCTGATGTAGATAGATGGTACCAAGATGTTGTTATTTAAGGAACATGCACTGTTACCTTTCTTCAACTGAGCATTTAGGAACAAAGTCTCAAGCCATAACTACCTTCTTTGGTGCCCAGATATCTCTGGCATTGATGCAACTTTCACAGCTTCACACATAAAGATGCTGTTTCTCAAGAGCATCACTTACAGTGATACTGGAGTCAACACAGGGTGTCATCTCCTTAAATATATTTAGCTGTTGCCCAGTAAACTACTTCCATATTTAGTTATAACAGGGGAGAAATTCTTGGGTGTAAACCTCACTGTGATTGGGAGAAGGAAGACCTCTTAATCCTGGGTGCTGTTGATGTAAATATGCTGACTGCTGTGGTCATCATCAAAGGCTTCCTTCATGCTGTCTCCTCCCCATTTCCTCTCCAATGACTCCAGCTCCCTTCCTGAGCAACTTCACAGGTCTTTGAAGTTGTAGACCTAGCCAAGATCCTCAAGGGACCTGTAGTGAGAGAGAGTCAAGTCTCCTTGTCTCCTGACATCTGCTTGTAAAATTTGCCCTGAGCAGCTCTGTGATGCACCAGGGTCCAGTGCTGCCAGAGTGGCTGTTCTGTATTTGAATATATTTCTGTATTTGCACTGCATTTCTAGTGCAGGTAATTAGGCAGTAACCACTGTTAAACAGCCGTTCCAGATAAACAAGTATGAATGTGAGTGTCGTTGTGATCTCCCAGTGGGTAAAATGCTTCACGTTGGAGGCAGCAGTGGTATCCAGACTTGCCACCTGCTCTGACTGCACTGACAAGTATGGCTGGGGTTAGGAGACACCTTTTTTTTGCCTTGAAGAACTTCCTCTTGCTCAGTTTTCCCTNTCCTTTGCTTTTGCTTCCTCTCTTTCTATCTCTATCCTTCTGCATTTTTGTCATTAGAGAAGAACTCACTTTTCAGAATTTTTTTCTGGGTTCTAAGTGTGTGTCTTGGAAGTGCTTGAGAACAGTTATGATGAACATTTTAATCTCAAGTTATTGACAAGAAGTGTCTCACAGTAATCATATTTTTCACCAAGATCAGTTACATTTGCATCATCACTTATCAGGTCACAAGCAGTCTAACTTCAGAAATAGTGCATCAATGCGAAATGACTCACATGTTTCAGCTAAATCAGCAAATCACAAAGTGAAGAGAAATTAATTTTCTTCACTCCTCCAACTGATATTCCACTCTGATTCCAAGAAGTCTCCCATCATACTTTCTGGGATGTCCAATGGTAAGGCCAGGTCAGCCCAGTGCAATGTGTAGGACATTTCTCCATTTCCGTCATATGCAGTCTGATGTAGATAGATGGTACCAAGATGTTGTTATTTAAGGAACATGCACTGTTACCTTTCTTCAACTGAGCATTTAGGAACAAAGTCTCAAGCCATAACTACCTTCTTTGGTGCCCAGATATCTCTGGCATTGATGCAACTTTCACAGCTTCACACATAAAGATGCTGTTTCTCAAGAGCATCACTTACAGTGATACTGGAGTCAACACAGGGTGTCATCTCCTTAAATATATTTAGCTGTTGCCCAGTAAACTACTTCCATATTTAGTTATAACAGGGGAGAAATTCTTGGGTGTAAACCTCACTGTGATTGGGAGAAGGAAGACCTCTTAATCCTGGGTGCTGTTGATGTAAATATGCTGACTGCTGTGGTCATCATCAAAGGCTTCCTTCATGCTGTCTCCTCCCCATTTCCTCTCCAATGACTCCAGCTCCCTTCCTGAGCAACTTCACAGGTCTTTGAAGTTGTAGACCTAGCCAAGATCCTCAAGGGACCTGTAGTGAGAGAGAGTCAAGTCTCCTTGTCTCCTGACATCTGCTTGTAAAATTTGCCCTGAGCAGCTCTGTGATGCACCAGGGTCCAGTGCTGCCAGAGTGGCTGTTCTGTATTTGAATATATTTCTGTATTTGCACTGCATTTCTAGTGCAGGTAATTAGGCAGTAACCACTGTTAAACAGCCGTTCCAGATAAACAAGTATGAATGTGAGTGTCGTTGTGATCTCCCAGTGGGTAAAATGCTTCACGTTGGAGGCAGCAGTGGTATCCAGACTTGCCACCTGCTCTGACTGCACTGACAAGTATGGCTGGGGTTAGGAGACACCTTTTTTTTGCCTTGAAGAACTTCCTCTTGCTCAGTTTTCCCTAATTTTTATCCTTCCCACATATTATATTCTGATTTTATATCTTTGCATTGTTATCCCATGTAGGATGA
Organism: Chloroceryle aenea; assembly: GCA_013399075.1. Taxonomy (NCBI): domain Eukaryota; kingdom Metazoa; phylum Chordata; class Aves; order Coraciiformes; family Cerylidae; genus Chloroceryle; species Chloroceryle aenea. Next base: position 49,295 of record VWZY01010799.1, read on the forward strand.
AAAAAAAAATCTGTAACTGTTAGCTACTTCTTTCTAATCAGCAGTCAGTTCACTAACAGAAGAAAACTCATCCACTGTTGCAAAATGCAGATGGGAAGCACTGATTGGCATTGTCGAGCTACAGTGTTTAGTGTTTTCTTATACTTTCAGAGTGCCAGACCTGGAGATCTATTTAATGATGTCATGTTCCTAGAGGTTTTCTCATTTTAAGTTTTAGATAATAAAACCCAGTCACTCTGCATATGTACCATAGTAAATTTGTAAAATGCATGTTTACAATTTGTCTTCTTACAGAAAATTATTCCAACATTAAATTATAGTTCTGTTGCTAAGAAACACAGTAGTGTACTGCAAGAAATATTGCTTGCTCTGATGACTCTATCTGTGATAGTAGCTGGAATAGTGGAATTTATGGGTCTTACTCCAGAAAATAAATTACTTTCTGGAGCGTACTCCTGAAAAATGTCTGAAAACAATCAAAACTTATTTAACTGCAGAACTGAATTATAACAACCAAAAGCACTGTTTCTGCTGTTTGTGCAAAGGAATCTACAGTCTTTATTCTCTAGACATTGACATAATTACAAGGATTCATTGCAGAAGAAAGTAACTTAGAGGTTCACATTTTGCGCAACCCTGAGGTCACTTTGTTGCCTCATGACATCCTCACTCTTCTTCTCCTACCTTCTTGCTGTGAAACTCACGACTTTTCACTCGCAGCTTGTTGACCTGCGACTCTGCAATGTCCGCCCGTTCCTCTGCTTCCTCCAGCTCATGCTGGATCTTGCGGAACTTGGAGAGGTTGACATTAGACAGCTCCTCCTATGTAGGGAGAGGGAGATGGTGGTGGAAAGCCCAATGCAGGGGTTTCAGTCTTGCTGTCCCTCAGCCTTGGAGGGTTGCAGCTCTTTACCACCCACCACTGTTTCTGTGTAAGCCTCCCACAGACCTCCTGATCTTCCCTTCTTCAGGACACCACTGTGACATGCTTCATCAGTACTGTGGCACTCTTCAGAATTAATTTCTTCCATTGGATTTGTCACTCCTATACTTATGCTCCCACTCAGGTATCAAGGGGGTTTATCCAGATGGTAAGGAACCTAAAACCCTCAATTACTTATCACTGGGATTTTACAAATTTCTGATATTGATTTCCTCAGCACCTCTATGACACCCACAGAAAGCAACACTTGTCTACTCTCCAAGCAACACTTACAGCCTCCTCAGCTTGTCTCTTGTAGGATTTCAACTTCATTTGCAGCTTGTCCACCAGATCCTGCAGCCGGAGGATATTCTTCCGGTCTTCCTCAGACTTAAGCAGTTGGCAAACAGGAAAGAGAGGTTTTTTGGTTGGTTTTTTTTTTTCTCCTAATCATAAAATTACATGTGTATATCTTTGGCTCCCTAAAATGAGAGTGTGTCAACCCAAGGAGACCTCCTGGCTTACCTGGTAGGTCAGCTCCTTCACCCTCCTCTCGTACTTGCGCACACCCTTCACAGCTTCAGCGCTGCGCTTCTGCTCAGCATCAACCTCCCCTTCCAGCTCCCGCACCTGCAATGAGAAGCCCATCTTTGCAGCTTCCCTGGTGCTTCCTTACGTGACATATTAACTCAGGCACAAATACCATCCCTACGCACTCTGGCCTCCAGCTTCTGGATTTGCTTCTTGCCTCCCTTCAGAGCCAACTGCTCAGCCTCATCCAGACGGTGCTGCAGGTCCTTCACTGTCTGGTCCAGGTTCTTCTTCATCCTCTCCAGGTGGGCGCTGGTGTCCTGCTCCTTCTTCAGCTCTTCTGCCATCATGGCCGCCTTATGAGAGCAAGGGATCAGAGTGGTTTTGGGTCTGGAGACAGTATGGGGAAGAATATACCCACCACCTGCAATGAAAGGAGCCCCAGACTCACATCTGTGATGGCTTTCTTGGCCTTCTCTTCAGCATTGCGGGCTTCCTGGATGGTATCCTCCATTTCACTCTGAATTTGGGCAATGTCTGTTTCCAGCTTCTTCTTGGTGTTGATCAAGCTGGTGTTCTGTTGAAGAAAAAATTCAGTGTTTTATCATATTTAAAAATTTTAAAAATGACTATTTTTATTTCTGGATTTATTATTATTTTAGATGAATGTTTGCACTGCTGTTAAAAGATAATTGTAGATTGTGCAAGGCTAGAGACATACAGCTATTAAAAAAGGAAGATAAACTTAATTATCATTTCTGTTCTCAAAGAACTGTAGATATTATATGTATTCAATTCTAGAACCTACCTGAGTGTGGAGGAGCTGAACTCTCTCACTTGCATCCATCAGTTCCTGCTCAGCCACTTTCCTTGACCGCTCCGTCTGCTCCAGGGCTGCCCGTAGCTCCTCAATTTCAGCCTGCAGGAGGTTTGCTCTGCGCTCCACCATGGCCACCTGTTCTTTCAGATCCTCTTGTGTCCTGAGAGCATCATCTAAGTGTATCTGGGTATCCTGGAAAGAGAGATAAGACAAATTATGAGGTGTATTTTTCCTAATTCCTTATATTATACTTCCACATCAATATAGAACTAGTAGAATTTTAGTATGGGAAAAAAAAATATATAGCCATCTGAGAAACCAGTGAGCACATGTTTTGTTGTGCCATACCTTGAGAACTGCCTGTGTGTTTCTCAGGTTCTTCTGTGCCTCTGCAGCCACGCGGTTGGCATGGCTCAGCTGGATCTCCATTTCATTCAGATCTCCCTCCATTTTCTTCTTCAGCCGCAGGGCTTCATTCCTGCTCCTGATCTCAGCATCCAGGGTGCTCTGCATGGACTCCACAACTCGGAGGTGGTTTCTCTTCAGCTGGTCGATCTCCTCATCTTTCTCTGCTACCTTCCTGTCAATCTCAGACTTCACCTGGTTGAGCTCAAGCTGGAGGCGCAGGATCTTCCCCTCTTCATGTTCTAGGGAGGCCTGAATAAGACACAAATGTTGCGTCAGTAAGAAGACTTTACCAACAGCTGTTTTCTCCCAAATAATCTCCTACACTGAAAAAATTAGAAACTATTTTGCTGTACATGATATGGAAAAGGAATCCTTGACATCTCTAAGCTTTTTAATCTCGCACTACTCCTCAGTAAATCTCTCTGGAAAACAATGACCATGGGCATGTACCTCAGCTTCCTCCAGGGAGGCTTGGAGTTCAGATTTCTCCTGCTCAATCTGCTTCTTGACTTTCTCTAGCTCATGAATCACCTTTCCTCCCTCTGCAATCTGCTCTGTGAGGTCAGAAACCTCCTCTGTGGAAACAAAGAACGACATGGTCAGGAACATAGCAAAATGGGACACAACCACCAGTGATGTTAAACCAAGAAGATGAAAGGCATCTCTGTGAACTTGAAGGCATAGACATATGTGGAAGAGTGGGTAGTGCTGTATAAGTGAGAAAATCTAGACAGGAGCATGCATCTCCCCAGCCAGAGACTTACGCTGCAAGTTCTTGTT
>VWZY01010800.1:0-33914 GCA_013399075.1 Chloroceryle aenea
AGGTAAAGAAAAAACCACAGTGGATGAACTAACAGAGGAATGTATTAAAAAAAGCTCAAGGAAATTGCTTAAATGTAAACATTTTCAAGTTATCACTTAAAATCATTTCCATTTAAGGCATTTTTAATTTTTGTCATAGGTACTTCAGTAGCATCTATAGACTACTTGCAAGATGAGTCATTGTAGGGGAAATCCCTTGTTGTGATGGTCCTTTAAGGACTGGACAACCCTGACTGAGTTATCCTGAGTCCTGAGTGTTCTTAAGATCACTGTGAAGGGCAGCAAGGGGTGGGGGGAAGCCTGGCACTGAGCAGGCAGGAGAGTGGAATGTGAAGGAGCTGTATTATCTGCACAAGAGGTGTGTACAGGACATGTAGCCAGATGCATATAACCAATTAGCTTAGAGTTTACTATGTGTGCTGGTAACTGCTATCCAGTGAAAGTAGTGAATGTACCCATGGACAGTTTAGGAGACTATATAAGTAAACTGCGTAGGAGAATAAACGAGGACGATCTGTAGCCATATTGGTGTGATTGTCGTTACTTGGCCGGCTCCCCAGAGGGACACTTTTCAAGTCCTGTTACTGTAGGTATGACACATAGGCATAGTTAAAATAATTCTTGTCCTAAGTAATTAGCAGTCTAAACAGTAAACATGATGAAAGGAAATATTATCCCCATTAAACAGTCAAAAACTGAGGCACACAAAAATTCAAGACTAGCTTCTCTCCTACACCTTTAGGCCCTAGATTCAGTGAGGGCAGAAAGGCAACTGCTACACCTCAAATCCAACAGTGTTCTGGTAGAGCCTCTTCATTACTGCAGACATAGTCTAGTGTGCATGACATGTCAAAATCTGCAAAGTTAAGTTTGTAGGACAGCACAGGTATTGGCTTAGCAGTGCAATTGTGAGGTAAGACCAAAATCCTTGGGTGCTATTTCTGTTACAGAAAAGATTACAGTGTGATGTGGATATTTATTTCTTTAAGCATTATTTAATATATCAAATTTGAACTTAAAACCTTTTAAACATCTTAAAACAAACGAGTTAGAGATGACAATTTTTTTTAACAGTAATAGTTATAATGCTATCAAAAATATTATAAAATAGAAAAAATTATGAACTTAATGTCATAAAAATCAGTCTAACAACTGTTTTTTTAAAAACAGAATTTGCTCAAGAATTGACATGAAGTATGTTACAAACAAAACAACTGTGTAATTAGTGATAAAAAGATTTCAGAAGTGTCATCTACCTCCAAGTAAAACATTTTTCTCCTGTCTTATGGATGGGAGAATATAAAATTGTTGGAAAAGTAGCTTTTTATTTTTCAAAATATAATGCTTGTCATGTGATGTTATTGGACAGTGATTGTCAACTGCTCTTTTAAGTAGGTCTATTAAGAAAGAATATTGTTGTGCTGACATAGGAAGTTTTATTTTTTTTTTCCACAGGATGATTATTACTGGTAATACTAGAGTACCCAGTCAAGGATCTTCTTTTCCTACAGAATTAATAACATCAGAGCAAAGTTTTCTGCTCCCAGAGAGCTTAAAGGAGAAGGAAAGAGACAATGAAGAGATCTGAATTACCTACTTTATGGGTCTTAACAAAGCACTCTTTTACTGCAGAAAGTGTGAAATCCTCTGTTCTAACCATGGCTGTAGCTCAGCCAACTGAGAGGATACAGGCAGCTTTATTTCAACATGAAATGGTGTTTGAAACACAGAGCAATGGGAACCAGCATGAGTACTCTACAGATGAGGAGATGTAGTGAATGCTTTTTACAGTAGAGAAGTGGATGCCAAGTGTCTGTCAGCAGTGAAGACAGACAGTGTCACAGCATATGGAAATACTGTCTGCAGCTGCATTCTGCATGCATGTCCTCGGGGTAAATCTGCATTTATCAAAGCCAGAGAAAAGTAACCTGCAGTAGTTGAGGCCTCAAACAAAGGCTGCTGGGATGAGAAATTTCAGTTGCTTAAGTCAATAGGAAAGGCAGTATCTTAAGGAGGAGAAATTGTGACATTGGTCCCCGAAAGTGCAAATTCAAGGACTTAGCAGTGTTAAAGATGATGTCTGATACCAGCTGAACAGTGGGCACTATGATGGTGGTGGTGTTGTCAAGGGCTTTATGGCAAAAAAATACAAATTCTCTTTTTACTATTGAGATTGCTGATGATCAGCTACTGAGGCAAGCTGAGATTTTGCCCTGGACAAGAGCCTAGTCTGGGTGATGGCAAGGCGCAAGAAACATCAGTGCGGGGGCAACTGGGGAAATTTTACCTGTAGGTGAGAGTGTGCAGGGAAATGGGGCAGGAAGGGAAGGGAAGAGAACAGGGAAAAGGACAGGAAAGCTCAGAACCTCCCCCACTTCTACAGGGGGAGAGGACGATATCTGGAATAACCCAAAAGAGTGTACTGTAAGAATAAGTGACCTGCCACCAGAAAAATCATGAGCATGAGGCTGAAGGTGGTTCTGATGTGTCCAGGGCTGGCAGCGATCTAATCACCAGAATATCCTTTTGCCTGCACAGGCTAGGATGTCATCTCAGGATGGATGAACTATTGGTGGCTGTGGAGGAAAGGTATGAAAAATGAAGCTCAGTTGCTGTCTTTCATTCAGTATCTTGGTGATTCCTGAAATAAGTAAGATGAGTGTAGTCAAGACTTTCTATTACATTTGTAACAGGTGATATGCCTAATAAGCGTAACTATAGTACGTTATTGAAATTTGGTTCCCACTAGGGTAGCTATCAGAGTGCTGACTTTGATACTATAGTTACCACCCATGATAATTTGCCTGGGCCATTAATCAAGAATACTTCCGTGAACTCACTGAGGAAATGCCAGTATATAGAAATAAAGTTAAAATTTTAATGGTTTTGTATGATTTGTTAACTTAGGATTCTTTTTTTAAAATTCTTTTTATTTTTACATCTCAGCCACTAGCAAAACTTTAATCAGCATCCATGAGAAGATAATCAGACTCTTTTCAATAAAACATGTACTTCAGAGTATTGAATGCCTTCATATGCCAGTATTAAAGGGCCTGAAGAAATCATTGCAGAAAGTGCATCAAGGTATGTGTGCATGAAGTGACTGTCACAGAGATTGCCCTGTAGTATCTGGCCATGTGGTGTCTATCAGTTTAAAACCTGAAGACAGTCCTCTCTTTGCCTCCCACACTCTGCCTCATCAATTTTGTGGGAGTGTAAATTCAATGAGACATTGTCATTCCTGTTTTCTAAACTCTCTGTGGCTAGTTCTTATGAACAGGCAACAAGTTCAAAATACCAGTGAGTGTGGCAGGAATTGAGTTCTTAAAAAAGGCAGAAATGAGGTAGGATCAATTAGTCCGTACAGGTGGCTGAAAGAGAAAATGAGGTTTCATGACGCATTTTAAACTACTGATGTAATTTACATTTGAAGCTATTTGAAACAGATCCATTTCAGGCTTTTGGCAGATTTGTGTACAAAACACAAGCATCTGCATTTTTTTCCTCCAAAATATTGCATTGGAAATATCCCTGTGGATATCCAGATGTTTCTGTTTGCTAAAATCATGTCAGTTAAAAAAGAAAAAAAAATCATAATATTTTCAGTAAACATTGAGAATACCTGAATTCAAACATTAAAAAAAAAAAAAGAAACAGCAACAATACTAGAATTATTTTTTCTTGTTTTCAGGTTTGGTTGGGTGGTTTTTTGTTTGTTTTTTTTTCTGTAAAGACCATTTTGGAGCAAGATTCTTTACTGAAAATTTTCAAGTAGCTCTAATGTGGTAATTTTTGTTTCCAGATATGCTATTAATCTTTTGAGAAATAAGAGATAGAGGTTTGCATCTAGTTTGCAAGTTCTGCTTGAACTGAATGGGAAAAAGCCAGTATAAAAAAGCTTTCAATAAAATAAGAATTTTAATTCCCTTATGTAGATTTGTTAACTACGGTTCAATCATTTTTAGACTGAAGCCAGCAGTGAAATTTTCATCAGCACCCAAGGGAAGATAGTCAAAGTCTTTTCCATAAAGAAGATCTTTCAGGGTATGGAGCCGCTTTATGAACTTTCTATCTTGGCTTGCTCACAATCTGCCTACAGTATATTGCCTGGAGACTTTAAATCTGATTGTATTATTCTTTATGGAATGATATCTCTCCAGCCTGAACCTCCAGAGAGAGAGGGAGAGAGGAAGCTTTTGTGTGCATGCACAAGTGTGGCTGAGTATCTTTCTTGCCACTAGACTGCACAAAGGAAGCAAGATGAGTAGTTCGGTGATTGTACATTGTGACAACTGTAACACATTCTACAGTTTTCTTGCAAAGAATTGAGGTCTGGAATTTTTTTTTCCCCCTTTGAACAAGAGAATATTGCCTGGACATGAGCTCTAATTCCAGACTCCCGCTAAGCACCATGATGAGATCTTGAAATTTTGCTTTAGACAGTGATGGGAAGAGAGAAGCTGGCAAGTGAGGTTCACCAGAGTGCTTCCCCGGGACACTGGAAGCTAGCTGGATGCTGATCTCCTTAGCAGGACATGGACTGGCCCAGGGACAGCATCCCATGGACCTTGTCACACTTTCCAGCACCACAAGGCAATTTTTAGACTTTCAGTTATACAATATCTACATGGGAAACAGATGTAATTCATCCCACCAATCCCACTGCTGAGGCAAGATTTTTCTGTATGGTCTGCTCCTGAGATTTTCCCCAGTCTGGTTTTAAATGAGTCAAAACAGAAGTATGTGCTCCCCCAGGAAACAATTCTGCAGCATTAATAACTGTCAATATTAGGGAAATGTTCCTCATATTTTCCTCTGTTCTTAGAATTCTTATGCCTGTGTTTGTTCACCTTGCTCAGTCCTTTCCAGCATAAACAATCTTCTTGTTATTTTAATGTTACAAATAGCACAAAATAGCTGAAGATCTTGAATTATGAGAAACACATTTGGATTATTCATTTGTTCCCTAAATTGCTCAAAGGATTTCTATTTTATGCCTGCAGTCCCTTGATCTTAATGATTCCTTCACTTTAAAATCCTGATATTATATATATTTTTCATCTGCTTCAGGTTTAGACAGACCAGAAGTGATACCTTTGCCAATTCATCTTCACTTACACTTTCTTCATTCAGCCTGTCAGACACTACTGCAAAAGGGAGACCAAGCTGGAACATGACAAATAGTCACTGTGATTGTTTTCAACATGCCACAAAAAAGTAGGACAAAATATCTTAATGTTTTCCTCTTTTCGCTCATCTTTCATTCATCACACATTTGTTGTCATTTATAAAGGTCACTGGCCTATGAAGCATCTGAGAAGGCAAAAACTTTTTCTTCCTCTTCCAGTATGTATTCAAGCTGCAGCAATAATATAAACCTTTTATTATATGATGGGTGGCTGAAGCTGTAGCTTGTCACAACCAGTTAAATGAAGGATTTTAGGGAACTGTCTCAGTTTATTTATGCCTGCTCAAACAAATCTGTCCTATAAACCACCTAAGGAGGTTTTTTAGTCTAAGATGCTTTAGTGTAAGCATTTTGGAACTGAGGTCATTTAACCATGTTTAAAAGGTCAAGATAAAAATCGATTACTATGTCTCATGTTATATGTCATATATACGCCTTTTGCAAATACAGTCTATCAGCACACTCCTCCTCACCACAAACCAAACTTGCTTTCTCACAAAGTCCTTGGAAGCTTATGACTCTGTGTTCCAAAGGTAAAATATTTTCATTTGGAAAGGCTGTTATAGTCACTTACGGTAGGTACTATTTACCTAACTTATACCTTCAAAATGCTTCACTGGCCAGGTATCTTAAGGAGAACCATCTCTTACCATGCATTGATTTTCTTCTCCATCAAAATTCCTGATGAGGAAATAATCTAAGAAGTACAGAAGAGGGAAGCAACCAAACTACAGTTACCTTGAATTATTATAGAAGCTTTTTCCCATCAATAAGTTTCAACTTCTAATACAATATTTTAGCTTTGAAATTTTCCTTCCTCATGAAAAATGGCCAAGAAAAAGAAAGTGAAGTATTTTGACCTATTGTGTTTGTAAACAGCTAAGGATTCTGTCACTGTACTAGCAGTGTATCAGGAAAGCACTTTCTTAAATTTAATTACTCAACTTTAAGTGGTTGAGTAGCCCCATTTAACCCAATGACACTGTTCATGTCCTTAAAGCTAACCATCCATTTACAGAGAACAGTACCTTGTGCCCACTTGAAGGAACTAAGACAAAGAGTGTTCAATAATTTCTCTCAAAATCTGTTTTTCTGTTCAGTATAATTTTTAATCTTTAAGTTGGTTGAAAATATGGATTTAAGTTGACCCTGTTGGTTTGCTTTATTGATGAAAAAAAGGGCTTCTTCAGGTTATGAGGCAATAGTGCATTTGCAGACTTGTGAAACAGCAGTTCAGGAGAACAGATCTGTAGGAAGGTAGGAACTAGGAACAAAAAGAAATAAACTCTGAAAATGGGAGGCACCACATAAGATCTTTCTCAGGAACAAGCAACATGAAACAGGAGTTGCATGGCAGAATGAGAGCTTATCCTAGATCAGCATGCACAGAAGGCAAGCACCATACCTACTTTATATATCCTTAGGGAACTATAGGAAAGACAGGTTGTTTATGCCTAAACTCCCAAAATATGAGTGCAAGATGCTTGTCTTAATAACTGCTCATGAAAAGTAAAATCACTGAACAGAATTAGTTCTGTTTTCACCCAAACCAGGACACTCCTGTAAAGTCTCCACCAGATTTAGGGTGCTGTGAAAAATTTGAGTCCTCATGCTGCTTTAAAGATAGGCTGCAGACCTAGAACTCAAGCTCTGACTCTCTGATGGTAAAGCAGGGCTTGTTAAAAAACAACAGCAATTCCTCCTCTACTCACCTCTCCTCCTCCCCCAAAAAACCCAAAAGCCTTACCCACCAGTTCAGATTTTCTCACTCAAATCTTTCTACTGTTTTCCCTTCAGAAACCTTACTGCCTTCAGTACCTTTGTGCCACAGAGGCATTTCAAGTATGCCATTTTATTTGTTGCAGTGGTAAATGGGTCCAACTCACAGGAAGACATAGCAGTAGCTAGTTATCCTGAAGATCAACACAGGATTTTGGTGACTCAGTCTATCGTGTGTCAACAGGAGAATCCCACATATTGAAAAGAGAGGCATGGTGTGCCCCCGTGTTACAGGCACTGTAAGTTGTGCACACAGCCTTGTGTCCAAGGAAGAAAGTTCACCTTGGGTTCCCACAACAAAATATGCAGAGACAACTGTCCTCAACCCTATGAGCATTATATACATGCTTACCCAGAAGGTTAATTTAAAGTCTGCTCATGTACACAACTGCTGGCAGGAGTGAGGACTTCATGAGGGATTTTTTATAATCCCCGTAATGAGTTGGGGTAGCATTCGTTACTGAAACAGATTCTCATACCTCATTTTTATTGTGGTAAATTCTAATGATTTTTGAAACATCAAGGTGAGGTCTACATCTCTCTTTGATGACCAAATTTCTAGTGGTTTAGAACTTGGCATCACAAAGATAAACTGATACCATTTCAACAAAGACATTTTGGTTTCAAATTTTAACAAAAGGTACTTTTCTGAATAGTAAAATAGCGTGACAAAGTTTAAAACAACAACAGCATAGGCAGAGCATGCTATTATAGCTGTGTCTGACATTCTCACACCTCACCTGAATTTATCTAGAGGAGACTGACCAAAAACTGCAAGCCTGAATGCACTTGACACATCATCACTCACAGTAATGTAGGAAAAGATAAAGCCTAGGATAATTTAAGGCAATTTAAACCAGTGATACTTGAAATGATCTGAGCATCTTCTCAGCCTACCCAGCAGCTCTTTGGTTGACATACAGCAAGTGGGATATAAAACTGTGACTTGAATGGGGAGGGCCATTTTTTCTGTTCTTCTTAAAGCACTGAGAGAATGGAGGATGCATATAGCAATAGGTATAAAGCCAGTATAGGATGGTTGCTGAAATTTTCACTGTTGGATGGACATTGTTGTGATTGGCATTAAAACAACATCTTAGAAATCAATTTATTTTAGTGTTCTTCCAGTTATTAACACCACTTGTAGTATAACAGGCAATGAGAAGAATAAACAATGGTCCTTGGGTTCTGCATTTCAGTTCAGAACAGCTGTGAGTCAGCACCACAAGAAAAGTATTGTTGAAAATACATTGGTTAAAAATTCAGACCAACTAAGGTATTTTAGGGAAAAACAATATTTAGTTTTTTGTTTTAAGCATGTTCTACCCCTTCAGACAACATCACAATGTAAACGCAGACTCCAAAAAATCCAGACTCCACACTGGAGTCTGGATTACTCACATCTGGATTAATGCTTTTTCCTGGAGCCCCACTGGTGTCATGTAAGTCACATACCACTGCAGGCTGTAGCGTGGCACCTTGTAAGGGCTACGCAACTTTTGAATATCCAGACTGACTAAAATCACACAGGGTCCACTGGGGTCTCACTAATGAAGCTGTTTATTTTTCTCCATTTGTTCTTGTAATAGCTTGAGAAAAAACATGAGATAATCGGATGGTTCACATTGCAGATATTTCACAGAAGTGTTATGTTTCTGTTTGGCAGATAGGCACCATGAGTTCATGTCCCACGTAGGTGCCTCTCATTGGATTAGTAATATATAGTAATATATAGATTAGTATAGATTAGATAGATTAGTAATCGATAGGTTATAAAACTCCTCAGAAAATCTCACTTAAGAGTGATTCAGGTCCACATTTTCAAAGGAGTCTAGTGACAGATAGAGAAGTCTTTGTATCCATGAACTGAAGCTCATGCAAAGCTCAAATCCATGGACCTAACTCCAGTGTCAGCTGGAGCTTCATTACCTTTGATCCTTCATGACTAGGTCCATGTCTTATACAAATTGGTAACAAACCAGGGAAATTTAACTTCTTTCTCCTAGGGTAGAGGGTTTGTGAACCCTCTACAGGATTACTTTCCTCTCACACAGCTTCCTTTCCTGCATCTGGCAGCACTGGCAACACAGATAATAGAAAGAAAGAATGAATGAGACTAGCCCTCCATAACAATTATTTCTTCATTCAGATTTTTTTTTATTAGAGTGCAATTTTTGCTAAAACTTTTGCCAAGCCTTTTCCCAGGAAAAATACACAGCACACAACTTAAGTTTAGCTGCACTGACTCTAGTTTCCCTGAAATGACATGATTTCTGTTATAAATATGCTTCTTTAAGAGAGGAAAGTATAATTATTTTGCTAATACACCTGAAAATAGTATTTGAGAAATTGAAACAATATGGTATTGGTTGACTAAGAATTTGCTCCTCAGCTGTTAATAACCTGCTTATGCTTGTGGTGAAACTGTGAGTTCGCTATTCTTGTCCTTACAATAAATAGCAACTGTTTCTAAAATTAGGAGCTGGGCCAAAGGGAAAAAAAGAAGCGCCCCCTGCCCCAACAAACCTCTTAAAGCCTATATTGTGTATTTAGTTTCCTAGAGCAGCAAGAAGAAAAAAATCTCATGTGCATCTTGGTGCATTGTTTCAAGTATTATTTCATTTCTGGAGGAAGGAAATGTTTATGACAGCCTTTTTGCAATTACATTTGCAATTACATATGCCTTCTACTATTAAATAATCAAGTTTTCCCAAAGCCATATGCATGTGATAGACCAAAAGACTGTCTTACTTTGAAAGACAGTTACAAAGAGACATTGACGTAGATTTTCGGTTTATCCTAATTTGTAAAATCACAGCAACTGAATACTGCGTGAATTATATCTAATTCCTGGGCATTTTTGACAGTCATCTTGAAATACATTTTGGGTACAATTTTCTAAAGTATTTAAGTGACTGAAAATTGAAGGTTTAATTTTAAAATCTGAGTAGACTACCTCACGTCTACTTTTCTAAACTGACACACAACATAGAAATTAAGGATCTCGAAAATTTTTGTCCTTATTAGGTTTTACTCTAAGCAAGTAAAAAAATTGCCTACTGAGAAGATTATATAACTAAATTTGCAACACAGTCTCTTTCCAAGCATGGCTACTTGGGCACTCTCTCACAAGAAAACTGGCTTTGCTGAACATTGTGAACATAAGCAAACTCTAATGCCTCAAAGGAAAACTTATGTCAAAGAATCAGGAAACCACCACTACCTACTGGCCTTATGTTCTTTTCTTCTATTGCTGCCACAGAAGTATTTCACTGGTGTCATCTGCAGTACATACATTTATAAAGTAAATTAGGCATACGAACACCTTTAATAGAACTTGAACTTTTACTTCAAACTTACATCAAATTCTTGGGTATTGATTTTATGGGATGAGATGTCTCCCTAGCCCAGGAAAGTCCCATAACCTCTCTGAAAAAAATGAGATGTATTACTTCAAATAATTAGTTTAGCTTCCCCCTTACAGACTTAGATTTTTCTTCTACTTTGCTAAAATGACACATCCCCAACACTAATGAAGCACATACATTATGTTAGAAGGTTTGGGTTTTTTGTTGTTGTTACAAGCACATGACAGTGCTTCCAGTTCCCTGAGGGTTGATATATTGGTCAAATACATCTTCCAGATAGGTAATAATACAGTGCATTCTGTAATGTTTCTTTACATGTCATATTATTTACCTGCACTGTTTATCAGCAATTGTGTGTTTTCTGGAAAAAAGAAGCACTGTTGTACAGGCAGTTCTTGCTCCATTGGCAAGATTGCTATGTAGAAGACAGTTTGGAGGTGCTAAGAGAAGATAAGAGACGAACTGTTTGAAGTACTCCAGATCTCTGGGTGACTTAAACCCTGTGCAGAGATCCAGAACATAAATTATGCATGAACTGTATCCTGCCAAAACATTATTTTGATAATTGAAGTGGAGTTTAAGTGCATAGTTCTGTGTTGTCTATTTATACAGAAGTGGATATGGTCAGGTGTTCTATTTACCCATGGGCCACAAGGACAGGGCTGTGTATCCGTAGGAGAAGCTATGCAAAAGAACTCTTATCCTATTGTACAGAAACTTAAATACTACCCCTGAGTGTTAGATCTGGAGACAGAAAGGAGCTAAAATGGCTTGCTTTCATGCCAAAGAGATAAAAAACCCCGCACCTCACCATTTCCTTGGTAAATGGAAAGAAAAATGTCTACATTCTTCCCTGTCTCTGAGTGTAGATTGGAGGATACGTGTGCACCACTGTTGCAGTTAGCCCTTCCAAAAAGGATACGGGGCATGACATATCTGCCATTACTGGGACAAGTGTAAGAAATGTATGAAGACAATTGAAATTAACTGAATTTTTCAAAAGCATGTATTTTTTCTGTTCATTGGTACAAGAGATTTTAAGAGCCAATGGGTTACATTAGTGGAATTGTAAGTTGCAACTGAAAATATGACAAGGAAAATAATAAAATTTCTCACTAATAGTTATAGAAGAAATCACTAGGTTCAGAATGTAATGTTTGTAAAAATAACCTAATTAACTTTCCAAGTATACATTTTCCACATTGTGAAATTTTTTTGTAATTCTGATTTCACTGTTTTCAGAGTCATAGAATAGTTGAAGTTGCAAGTGATTTCTGAAGGCAGCCTTGCAACTAGAGCAGGCTGCTCAGGACTTTGACTAGTTGGGTTTTGAATATTTCTAAGGATGCAGGTGATGGCCCATCTCTGGCAAACATACATCAATATTTCCTTTCTGTTCATGAATCTTTGTCTGAAAAATATATGGAATGGAAACAGAGAATGAAAATTACTCTTCCATTATCAATGGCTTCTGAGTAACATAAGACATGAATAATTAGCAACAATATAACTATATTTTATCAACTCTTTTTCTGTTTTAAAATAATTTCAGATGCTGTTAGTAATAAGAAAAAAAACACCTTTTTTTTTTGTTCCTTTAATGTATGTAATGAAAGTCTGCTCTTAACTACTGTAAATTTGGTGTCAGTGCTTCCTCAGAGAGTCCCTGCAGATGCTGATGTTGCTGGCAGGAGCATTTGATAGAAGTACCAGAATCTTTCTACTGATTTCAGTGGGCTTTAGCTCTAAACCAGATCTCAGATCTTTAAAGCAGACATGAATTCGTCTCTCTTATATTTGATTGAGATTAGGCAATTATGAGAAAACAGATTTAATATTTAAATCAGCCAAATGCTTAATTATGAAAGCACTGAAAGAAGAATGCTCAGCTTCATCGCACTTCAGTGGCTTGTAAATTGGCAAGTAGCTGTAAATTAACTCCTGGATTTCTTTAGGTTAATCGAATCAGATTTAATGATGCCTTTGAAATCCACAGATTAAAAGTGTGAAAGTGTGCATCATAGCATGGAGGAGAACCGTAGTAATTGTTGTTAATTTCTATTTTGTTCTCTTTTGTTCTCTGTTCTTTGCCCATAAACTTGCATAGAAGTGCAGTATTTCTGGGAAGCATGTATTCTAGTGATACAAAGCCCTGATCACCACAAAAGAATCCCTTGTAAGGTCTTCAGTACTTTTCTCTGGCCATTTAATGCAAAGGAATTCTATTTTCTTTTTCAATTCTCTTTTTGTAGACCTCCCATCACAGCTCTTATTTCAAAGTCTAGCATGCAAAACATGTAAGCTCTTTATTTACTTACCAAATTTTCCATACGGGGACAATGTAATAAATCAGTAAACACATTTCTTAAATATCAGTATTTCATCTTATTGTCTGGAAAAAAAAAAAAAAAAAGGTTTTTTTTTAATAAGAATTATTTGTAAAGGTCTGTTAGAAAGATAACAACAGGGAGACAGAGGACATGATTCAAGGGAAAGGACTGGTACCTACCTTTTTTACGTTTTGAAAACAAGAATGTTTTAGGAATGGCACCTGAAGGCATGAAAGCACATGTCTAACAAGAGTATATCTTCTATTGTTTATCAAAATTAATGTGAAAGAGTATGAGGAAATAGGAAAACCCAGAACAGATCTAAGGCATGAATTCAAACCTGACTCTGAAGGTCATATGCAGCTGAGTCAGCCTTAAATCCCTGGTAAGTTATTGTCAGGTGAATGCAATGCCAGTCACTTCCAAAAGTCACTTCCATGCTCCCTGCTACATGAATCACTTCGGTTTTAATATGATAACCCAGAGGACCAACTAGCTCAAGAAAAGGTCTTTTGCCTTTTTATTTGTGGACAGAATTGTTGTTGCTAATCTAGTTACTGACTGATATTTTCTTATGTTGTCGTACTTCCTAATAATAACTAATGTTCAGGAAAATATTTCTATGCAAATTTGATTGTATTTATGCATCTTTATTATCCATCAAAGCAAAATTTTATGTTTGGCTCAAGCCTAGATCTTCATGAAAACATATCAGTGTCAAGAAAATCTTATTTTATTTCCACCTTCAAAACTTATATTTTTCTGATTCAGCAAAAAGCAAGACATTTCATAGTCTTTCCTCTAAAATTCTAATATTTCATTATGTGAAAGCTAATTTTACAAAGAGCAGGAAATGATAATTTTTTCTGTGGGAGGAAGGAAAGTCCTTAGTGCCACAAAAAATGGCTCTAACTCTCTCTGCAGATAGTAGCAGCTTTTCATTGGGAAAAAAATTGAAAAAAACAGTGTGTTTGAACGACCTGTGACTGTTTTCCCCTCAAAAGGCTGGGCTAACATCTGCCAGATTACCATGATATGTTAGAAGGCCCTGGAAAGACAGATGAATCTTTGAAGAGTCAAGTAGGCAAAAAAATTTCCAGCACTTCCAAATTTAGAGCATTTTTTGTTGTTGGACAGCATATTCCTTCCAGAATATTCTCCCTGGCCTGAATATTCCCCGGAGAAATGGTCACAGTACAGACATCCATGGAGAGTAAAAACTGAAATTAAGCCAACCTTTTTTAATAAAGTGTGAATAGGTTTTTCCATTCCTCTCTCATTCATTTATAGTGTAGCTAAATTTTTGGGCTTTATTGTGCTCCAGAGAAAATCCATCAAAATTATTAATAAAGAATGTGTTGATCTGTTGTATACAAATGTTAGAGGTTGATATGACCCCAGACTTGGACAGGCTAGCTAAACAGTGAAATTCAGCGTCTTAATATTCTGTACTTGCCATTATGTGTAATCACCCCTACCTGAGGGTTACCAGGTCATTAAGGTCCTATTTGCACTAGTGACAAAGCAATAGAGATCTAGTCTCAGTACTTCAGTTGCCCTGAGTGCTTTCAGAAAACAAGAGGGATGCATAAAGCTTACAGTGATTACCTTTGGCTGGGAGTTAGCCATATGCAGAAAATAGATAATAAAATTGTTTGATTTAAGTGTAAAAATTAATAAAATTAAATAAAACTCCTACCCTTCAACCCAGCTCTCATTGTTATTCATAGCCATAAGCAAGAGTTTGTTAGGCACTCCCTGGGTAGTCTTTCATCTGCTTTGTAGCTGCATGTCCTAGCAGAGAAGTATGAGCACTCATTGTTCAGTAGCCTTTCATGTATTGCAGTCCTGTGACTACTCAGACAAGACACACCTCTGATCAAAATTTGGCTGAACAGGTGGTTTCTCTGTAGTAGCATGAGTTAAATTTATCGCTGACTAAAAGAGTATTTTCAGTGAGCTTGAATCATAATGAAGATCTCATCTCCAGCCTGATTTTTGTCCAGCAAACTTTTGTAGTGGATTTTTGTGGTGTTCAAGGAAAGACATTTATCCCAGTGTGATAAATATTTCCCCCTCTCTCTTTTGCTTTATTATGTTTAAAAAGAGATGATCTGAGAAAACATTTGTCTTGTGTAAACAGTGCAGGAATATTAAGCAGCCTGTGACTGTCAGCAGCTTTCTTATGCTTGGTTTAGTGTCATGCACCATTCTGGTGGAGACACCCCATTTCACAGCGCTGTAATACAGTATCTGTATTTTTCATTATCAGCAAGAGGGTCCAAGTTGTTTTCTTTTACTTCCCTTTCTTACAGTTGTGGTTACAATAGAATAGCAAAACGTATATTACCAGTTAAAAGCCCAGTTAGAAGAGAGAGAAAGATGTGGGAGGTACAGAATGTGGCTTGGGTTGTGCCCAAACAATCCATTACTATGGGCTCTTTGCCATTTTTCAGCCACCTGAGTGTTGTCATGGCTTCTTAGAAACACAGAGTAATTAAGGTTGAAAGGGACCTTGGGACTTGATCTAGTTCAACCTCCTGCTCAAAGAGAGGCTACACTTAAATAAACCCAGACTAGTAAGAGCTTTATCTGTTAGGATCTTGAAAGCTGACGCTGGCACCACTCATTTTCCATGTGCAAATCCCTGCCTAAAACATGACTCAAATTCCTTTGTCACCTCAGCTATCTAACTGGAACAAACTGGTAATTATGTAAGTCTATTTTGTTCTCCATTTCTCTGCTAAATAGCAGGCCCTTTTTTTGGATGTAGGCACTGAGGGAATAAAGGATGATTTTATGGTAAAATGAATGAGTTATGAGAAAGGCTTACAAGCTCTGCTGCAGAAACTTTTGAGTAAGCCCCTTTCTCTCTCTGTACAACACTCCTCTGGTATAGCAGCTTAGATGGTATGGGCTCTGTGTCCTTCTCAAACATTGTGAGGTAGTCATAAGAAAGAATATATGCTTTTTATCTTCACTTGGAATAGTAGATCAAATACAGCTCCAGTAATAAAACAATTGTCACAACCCCCATTCCTGAGAGTTTGTTGTGCCTGTTAGTGATCTGAGACAAGAGTCCCACCAAGACAACGCAAGCTGCCATTGTGGTTCTTCCTGAGGTGGCAAACAGATTTCGACTGGAAGTATTTTTCAGGAATGAACTACACTTGTCTATGTGCTTGCATAGGATCAAATACAGCAGTGCCAGAGATGAGGTGTTGAGTCCTACTAAAACCCAAACAGCAAATAAATAAAATGGTTAAGCTTGTCACTGTCCAAGCATTGTTGCCAATAACAGTATGATTCTTGTCAGCTGCACTGTCTGTATCCAGTGTGTGAAAACACATGGTAATCCATGATTGTGTACTCTCATGAAGCTGTATGCTTTTCCATCTCCAAGTTTTACAACAGCAACATTTGAGATGCAACCTTTCTGCTCAGCTGAACCTGCCAAAAAACCTGCCCATGACCTCTGGCCAGCCTTGCCCTCACCTCACTAGGTAAGCAAGTTAGTATGTTGATGATGCCAAGAACAGTTGTTTCTCATAAAGAGGATAAGCCAGATGTGAACTATTAGATAGCATTTGGGATTCAGATTCAAAGAGCTTTTGAGATGCTTTTCATGCTGAAGGCAGAAACTGAAGATATTAATTGCACTGCTTATAGCTTCAGCCTCTTCATCTGAATGAGATGCTTTGTGATTTCCATAAACCCCAGGAGTATGATGCTTGAAGCTGAAATATATTTCCTGACAGATTGACAAATAGGGCAGATTTTTTTCCTTATTATAGCTATTGGAATTGAAAACACAACCACAGAGAGACACCAAAAAAAGAGTCTTTATACATAAGGGTATTGTTTCCAGAAATGTTTTGAAAGATTTTATCCATTAATATTCCTTCTTTTTGTCCCACACGAGGAAGTTTTTTTTTTAACTGATTATATGTTGCATAAAACCCAGTGCAAGTCTTGAAACCATAGAGAATGGTTGTATAATGAAAAAGTCTTCATTCTACCATTGTTCAATACCAAGATAAATCAGAAGTAATTTTACTACATTTGTGGTGTGTGATAGGTGCAAGAGAGATCAGAATTGCAGCCAGGTGTTTTTTTCTAAGTATTCTGGGAGATACTGACATTACTGTATTTTGGTTGTACACAAATGATTAGTGGTAGAATCATATGCCATCTGTTCATGCTAATTATATGAAATGTTTGTAATAAAACCTAAAACTCAGCATGTTTGTTAAACTCCTGAAATTCAGACCATTACTGTGGAAGATTTATTAAGGCTTATGAATTTTATACCAGAAATTGAGATCCTGTCATGAAAGAATCTGGAACAAGATGATGTATTGTTTGTTGAATCAAAGGAGTTTTAATGTGAACAGTAGTCGTGTTTTTGTGAACTTAGTTTGCTCTGGGCTTCTGAGTGAAACTCGACCCAAAATTCAGATGAGAGGAACCAAGAGTGAACTTTCACAGAAGAGAAACAAAATAGATCATCGTGGTAAGTTTCTTGATGACTTACTGTAAATTATCCGTGGCTTTACTCAAAGTGGGGTATGAATGGGTATGCCAGTGCATAGGTATGCGACAGACTGTGTCAGAACAAAAGATGAAAGCTGTCAGCTGTCCCTTACCCTTTTCCTGAAACAGCATCTGACTGTGAATCTCTCTTCCAGAGGTGCAGCCCTTTTCTCTGATTATTGCAATGCAGAGAGACTGTCAATGCCTGTTAGCCAACGGGAGACAAAGTTTCCCAGCACAGTCACTGTATCAGTCAAGACAAGGCTCCCCTAAATAAAAGTGCAGATTTGTCGGGAAGAAGAGGACCAGGTTCAGGTAAGATAACGTCTGGATTTTGAACACCACCTTATTGTACTTAAATTGGATTGGTGTTACTTTCTGAGTGCTTTCAAGGATACACAGGTGCTTGAGGACACCGTTAGTAGTGTTAGCCTCTTCCTGAGGGGATGAGTAGAGGACCATGCACACAGTGTAACCTCATCTCAGTCTTGCTACTGTGCCTTTTTGCTGAGATGGGCTGGGTTAAATCCCAGTAACAACAACAACAACAAAAATAGATGGAAACACAAAATGCATGGTTTGTATTCAGCTCAGCTGTGTGTGAATGTAAGGGAGGTCAAGTATTACTGCCATTTATAAGATACAACAGACATATTCAAGTGTTTTCCTTTTACATATTTCATACTTTTATTGGAAAGGGAACAGAAACTAACCCTTTTGTCAGCTAATGAAGAAGAATATTGGGGAGCAGCACTAACCCAATGAACAGGAAGGGTCATATGCTAAGGATCAGGCTTTATTCACAGCTCTGTGCTATCTGACTTTTAGTCTTTTCCATCTTCACAGTGAAGATGATAACGCTTAACTGCCAACAGAAAATATTTTGTGATCAATAGCTGATAAGCACTACATAACTCTAAATATTATTTCAGTATCTTCTTCCCACCCACTCAGTAAGTAAAATATGTGAGAGCTACAGAAATTGATGTGATAATTATTATACAGAGGCTGAGCTTTGAAGTTGGAAGCATGTTATAGCTCATTATATATAATACCTCTCAGATTCTATGCCGAAGAGCTTGGTATAAGAACTCAGTACTTAGCAGGCTAAAATGGCCACAGACAGTGCAGCACAGTTGAAGTTTCCTTGAATGAGCAATATGCAGAAATGTCACAATCTACTTTGGGTGTAAAGCTTCACACTATGCTTCAAGCTCTGATTACAGTGCAATAAAGGATGTTCTGCTCTCCAGAGCTCTGGGCAATGAAATGCATTTCACATCTGGGGAAGTTATAGACAAAATGTGGTGCATAAGGATGCTGGGTCCTCTCACTGCTGAGTTACCAAAAGGGCAAATAGTTAAACAACAGGCTTTTTTTTGCCCTTTTTTTACTTCTTCTTTTTCTTTTTCATTTTTTTTTTTTCCCCAGGCTTTAAAACCAACTTCTAATTTTCTATTTTTTTAAGATGCTTTATAATGCAATTAGAGAGCTCCTGGAGGCACTAATTGGATCATAAAGTGCCTTCTTCATGTTCCAGCTGAGGAGAGAGGAAAAAAGGATCACTTCACGTCCTCTTTGCACCTGCTAAGATGTTGTGAGACACCTTACAATTAAATTATAAGCACTTAGAGGAGACATTAAATTACATACTTTAGAGCTAGAACCTTGGGTCAGACAGCAGAATCCACAAACTCAAAGCTTACAAAGGCCTCTTATCCACCTTCTGGCGCTTTTCTACCTCCTGGGGTGGAAAAAGACCTTTGTTTTTCCAGTGCCCTGAGTTCTTAATATTCTCTCTCAAAACAATGGTGTAACTATATCCTGGGCTAACTGCAATTTCTTGCTGAGTGTGCAATATCTCTTCAATACTCTGGCCCAGGAGGAAACCTGATAGCAGGCATAACATGGATGGTTCTTATAATCACTAACAGCTCCTGGATAGTCATCTCTGAAATAGAACTGCCCAGCAGATGTGAGGAGGTGTAGACTATGTAGCTTTTATCCTCCACAGACGCTGGTATGGGAAAATGAGACAATTATGGTGTTAAATCTGGAAATTGTATGAGAACAGTGCAGGCAGTGTGAGAGAGAGAAGAGCCAGGGACACAGGCAAGCAGAGTTTCATGAGATTGATGTGCCACACTCTCATATATTCTTCCTACCACAGTCCAACCGTCAGTCCCCTTCCTATGCTTCACAGTCTGCATGCAGATTTGATACTGGTGGAAGCATAAGAACAGGACCAACCAGCCTGGCAAAGAAACTCTTGGCTGTTTATGTTTCTGACTGCTGTACTAACCAGTATCAAATCTGGGTTTATATTTCATAGTCTTCTTTGGAAAAGGGTATCCAGAGACCTCTGAAATTGGTGTACTACTATGGGTTTTCAGTAGCAGGGCTGTAGATCAGAAAGTATGGAAAAAAAAGTCTGCTCAGTCTCTAATCTCAGTATACAAATATGCACAACCTCTGTCTAATGAACATACTGTGCCCAACAGCCCAAAGGCCTAGAGAACAATACATCACCTTCCACCAAGTCAGTCAGGTAGAGGTACAGTAATTGTACAACCATAAATGAATACCTGCTCCTGCGCATAGAACTGAACTGGAACCTCTGATATCTTGGACTATTTGGATATTTATCCATGCATAGGGTTCCTGACTGGGATATAGCTTTGGCTTTAATTGATAGAAACATTTAGGATACAGATACCTATATACATTTATTAATTAGAGCCCTATTGAAATCAATCATCTTTAGACTCCTAAATGCATATGAGAACCCAGATCTTAGCTGATCTCTTTCTGTTCAGGTAGCTCCTAGACTTCTCCATGAAGACTATCAACAGATTTTTTTTTCTCATGCAATTTTTGTGCCATGAAAATCTGTAAGGAATGACAAGCCCTCAAAGTTAAGAGGCAAGAATGATGATTCTGTGGGTTGCCTGTCTGGGCTGCACTTTGAATATGCGTTAAGTGTGTGAAAAGCTCTGAAAGACCTTCTGAATTACATATTTTGACAATTTCTTTATTTGGTAGCTTTTTGTAACCTTTCTTCAAACTCGTGAGAAATCACGGTTTTACTTCTTTCAGTTTCCAACACACATTTTCCTCTCTTCTTATTAAGTAATATAAATATACTTTGCAGAGTTTGATTTTGCATACATAACGTTTGGTAAAATTACGTTCATACAATGTTTAACCTGGATCATCCTATTTCCCACATCCTGTGTATTTTTTTAAGATGACTATTTAATTATGGTTTCTTCATGTTGGCTGTTCTGCTAGTTATATCAATTTACAATGTACCATTTAGTCTCCTTCTATATGGAGTGTTTTAATAAGAAACTGTATGTTTTAATGACAACATGCAGTATCACTTATTCTAATAAAAGTGGGCTACATGCTCTACACATTCTGCTGTGAGAATCACAGAATCACAGAATCACAGAATCCTAGGGGTTGGAAGGGACCTCGAAAGATCATCTAGTCCAACCCCCCCTGCTAGAGCAGGGCCACCTAGAGTACATCACATAGGAACATGTCCAGGCGGGTTTTGAATGTCTCCAGTGAAGGAGACTCCACGACCCCCCTGGGCAGCCTGTTCCAGGGCTCTGTCACCCTTACAGTAAAAAAATTTTTTCGAACATTCAACTTGAACCTCCTATGCTCCAATTTACACCCATTCCCCCTTGTCCTATCACTGGTCACTACTGAGAAAAGCCTAACTCCATCTCCCTGACACTCACCCCTTACATATTTGAAAACATTGATGAGGTCACCCCTCAGTCTCCTTTTCTCCAAACTAAAGAGACCCAGCACCCTCAGCCTTTCCTCATAAGGGAGATGTTCCACTCCCTTAATCATCTTAGTAGCTCTGCGCTGGACTCTTTCAAGCACTTCCCTGTCCTTCTTGAACTGAGGGGCCCAGAACTGGACACAATACTCCAGGTGCGGCCTCACCAATGCAGAATAGAGGGGGAGGAGAACCTCTCTTGACCTACTAACTACACCCTTCCTAATGCACCCCAGGATGCCATTGGCCTNTTGTTCCATCACCTTTCCAGGGATGGAGGTGAGGCTGACCGGTCTATAGTTACCCTGGTCCTCCTTCTTGCCCTTCTTGTAGACTGGAGTGACATTTGCTATCCTCCAGTCCTCAGGCACCTCTCCTGTTACCCATGACTTACTGAAGATGATGGAGAGAATCAGTTGCTGTTGGTTAATTCATTTTGGTACCTTCCAGGAATCCACTTAAATCAATGGGTAAACTTAAATCAGTGGTGTAAACTTTTAATCACTTCTCCACTTCTATTGGACAAGAAGCCACATCACAAATCCCACTAAAATCAGCTACTCTTTTCAGACTGACTACACAGAAAGACACAAAAATACAAGGAAGGATGGTGGCCACTTTGAAATTCAGACAGGTCAGAAAATGAGCTGTTGAAGTATTCCTTTCCTGAAGCAACAGCTGAAGACCACAAGCCAGTCTGTTCCAGTTTCCATTATACAAAAACTTTTGATTGCACCTTAAAACTTTAAAATAATACTAAGTTTCTTATTGTTTCTTTCCTACTCTTTTGTAGCTGTGACTCCAACTAAAAGGTCCCCAAAAGTTGACAGCACTTATGTTGGTAGTATCCTGATACTGCAGTTTATCACAATTTAAATCAGTGTAAGCTCTCTGGGGCAGAAACCATTTTATAGCTCTCTGCTGGCCGTACACTGTACACACTGCGAATTGAAAGATGAGGATCCTAAGAGCTACTAGTAAAACCTGCCATCATAAGCATTACAGAATTACTGAGGAAGAACCCCTAGTAGCAGTTTTCAAAGCATTATGAAGGAAAAAAGTGTTGCTTTTCAAAATCCTGATCCATTTTCCTACCTTATTTCTATGCTGCTGCTTACACAATAAAGATTTTTTAGCTTCCACATTCAAAAGACTGCAAATGACCTGTGAAATAAAATGAAAGAAATAATAGAATGAGACACACGACAGTATATATTTAATCTCTTTGGGATGCTATAATGATGAAAACAATAGGTATTGGGGAATTATAATCAGCAGGGTATTCAAATAACCCTGGGGCGCTATTGGGAGTAATTTTTGTTTAATGATGTTTTTAAAGTTTTTGTAAAGCATTTATGGAAGAAATATTTTTGTGAAATTTTCCTTTGCCCACTTTCATTTTTAGGCTTGTCAGTCAAAACAGGTAAAAGCTAGGAAGTATAAGGAAGAAAATACAGGCTAACAACAAACCAAGAAATGAGTATTGAGTCAAATATGGGATGGCTGACATTTTATACAACTAACACTGGCTGGGTAGGAAGAAAAGTGGAGTAAGGGGAAATATGGAAATGTTAGTATCTAATTCTCTGAAATATCATACACTGACTGGGTGGGAGGAAGAAATGCACCAGGAGAAAGTACTCAAGACTGCAGTAAGTTTTGATGCTGAGTTAGACATGAAGACACATTTCAGTCTGTCATTCAGTACTAGTAATCATACTCGCCCAGCCATCAACACTTCTCACTGGAAATCAGCAACCACCTCACCTATCATTAACCAGGTCTGTCTAAACTAGAAAAGTTTAAGAATAGACTGCTTTGCTATGTTATAAATGATGGTAGAGAAGACTGCAGCATGACTAGGAGAGATCACAAGAATGTGTCTACTATGGGCCATGACAGTATCAGAACCTTTTGCTTTACATCCCACCCACTCTGCCCTGCACTTCATTACATTAGCAAAACCAACAAAAATTGACACAGAACAATCACTGCTTTATCCTCTGGCTGTTTCAGCGACAGGAAAATGTTTTCTTTCTGCTTTGCAATTTTTTTTCATAAAGACTGGAAAACATACAAACAGTTTGTCCTTAACTGGGGTTGGAAGGAGTCTCTCTGGTGGATAAAGGCATCCCTTGTTGCTCTATAAATTTCAGCTATTGTTTAGCTGAAGTCTATTACTTTGATTTTGGATCATAGAGGGCAGGCAAGAGACTGATGATTGAAGGAGCCAGACAAGATTAGAGAAAAAAATCAATACATGTATAAACAAAAAGAGGTTTTCAGGCTTTAATCAGGTGATTTATTGCACATTTTGTGCCTCCTTTTGCATTAAAGTTGTTAATGTAGTTCTACACAAGTGACTTGCCTACACTTTGCTTTGTCTTCTGGAGTGCCTTGTACAAAAGCAGAAGAATAAATATCTTGTGTAACACGAATTGAAATAACATTGCTGAAAAAAAAGAAGAATGAATAGAAGGACTTGACCACAGGAGATGAACACAACATCACAAAACTGAATGCATGTCCACAGAATGATTTCTTGCCTGTTGACTGGGGAGAGGTTTGAAAGCAGAGTGCTATACTCACTTGCAAAAACTGACTGCTTATACAAAGAGGTGGCAGAGAACGATTTCAAGTTTAAACAGGACCTGTGGGCTGTAGCAGCCTTTGATTGTATAAAGCTGAAGGGAAAGTAAAATCTGCATTTCAGTGGCAGGAAAGTAGATAGAAGGACTAATATCTGATCACACTGGTGATCCATTTACTATATGCACACATGTCTGTTAAGCAGTCTTCTATAATATAGTCATAGAAGTAACCTTATGGGTAACTTTGGCGCATACTCTGGTTGAGCATAGAAATGCAGACCAAACCCAATGCACTGCTGGGTTCATCGGACACACTGCCTACAGCCATGACTAATGGGATAGAAAATAACTATCACACTACACTCTTAGATGTTATTATGCATTGGAACGGGACAGCACTAAAGATCAGGTTGGACCAGATCTTCTGGCAACTTCTACTCTCCTGAAGAGTAAACCACAGCTTCTTATCACTACACATGTTCTCCCACCTGAGAAAGCAGCAACAATGGATATTCATCTTTCAGAAATGTGTCTCTCTTCAGTCCAAAAAATCACTGCTGAGATAAACATGTTCTTGCTAGATCCTAAGTCTTTGTACTATTATTTTTTTAAGTCCTTTTAAGGACTGAATGCAGCCACTATTATTTCACAAACTCACAGACTTGGCATCATGTTAATGAAAACAGTGTTTTGACCATTTTTTGTAGTACACTCTGGAGTAAAGAACATTCCTATGGGATAGGGAAACATTCAGTCAAGTTCACAGAAGACAGGGCTTTTTTCTGCATTTGTTATGCAACATTCATAAGTGACAATGGTTGTGAAGGTCCTCAGTGCCTTCCATTTCCAGAGTACAATGTCCCTTCTGTCTCAGGTTTGATGTGAAGACCACAGCTCAGGCTACATCTTTGTGCTGTGACTGCATGCTCTTTCTCATAGAGCTTTCTGCATATGATATTGTGGAATGGGAACATTAAATTGCCTGGAAAATTCTTAATTAGACATGCATCTTTTCATGGCTGAGAAAGGCCGTGTTGCTTCTTACCTTGAGTGCATTTCTTTTTCACAGGACATCTCCTACAGCTAACTGGATGCGAAATGTTTTGAATAATGTGAGAAATCTCCCTCATACATCTGATCCATACTTTTGTCTATGATACTTGTCTATTTGCCAGGTCTCGCTATGTTCTTTCTGTCATCCCTCATACAATATTCTTATTAATTTGTCCTGTCATCCTTCTCTGTATTTGGGGCTCAGAGCAGGCATTCCTTGAGCATTTAGCAGTATTACATCAGGATGATAGTTAGATATAACTGATAATAGTTGTCTTTTGAAAGTCCCAGGGGCTAAGCATATAGCTGAAGAAGACAATGCAAGTAGTCCAATTCTCTGGAATCTTCATATCCCCTGCACCATCTGATTTTTCAGACCACCAGAAAAATGGGGCATTAACCTGCTGCAAGTTCAAACAAAGCCTACATATCTTTTACCCAAAATGGTGTAGACCTCCAGTCACAGATAATGATTTTGGTAGTCCAGTGAAAAATAAGAAAACTTAGCATAAATTGTACACAAATAAAGATGGCTCTGAAGTGCTGTAATAGAGAATGGATCTGTTCAGCCACTCGAGAATATGGCACATAAAATGGATTCCTGAATGTCACACTTGCCTGGTCAGTAGCATAGTACAGAGAATGAAGAAGGACTCCTGTTCAGCCATTGCTCATTCACATTTTAGTAATCCATTTTAGTAATTCAGGGACTGAAGAAATCTGCACTGTACCTGATCACTGAAAATGTGACTTTAATGGTATTTTCCAGACTTTTCTGATTTTATACAGCTAATAGAGACACCTATAAAGAGCACACGAAAAAGAGGTTGTTTTCCTACAGACTGACTTCACAGATTACCTTTCACTGAAGTCTGAATAAGGATGGCACTTCAAGAAAAATACACGGTAGTCATGAAAAAGCGTAAGATTACATTGAAATTTGTTTGAAAGAAAAGCTGTGCTAATGAGGCTTT
Source organism: Chloroceryle aenea (assembly GCA_013399075.1). Taxonomy (NCBI): domain Eukaryota; kingdom Metazoa; phylum Chordata; class Aves; order Coraciiformes; family Cerylidae; genus Chloroceryle; species Chloroceryle aenea. The sequence continues at coordinate 25,616 of VWZY01010800.1, forward strand.
TGTCTTATGCAAAAAGCAAACTTTGCCAATTAAAATTTAATTAATGAAGTAATAGGTTATATGAAACTTCCAGAAAACCAAACACAATAATGGCCTTTAAATTCAGTTTAATTCTTTGCATTTTCTGTTTCAATTAGAATCCATTAGGAAAGTAATTGTCAGTATTCATTGGCAGAATTTTTGTAAATACTCCCAGATTGCTTGGCTTACACCATGACTGCTGACTGCAGCAGGGCTTTACCAGCATCAAATCTGCACAACTGAGTTAACAGTCAAACATGAGCCATATAAAGCCCTTACACAATATAGGAAAATAAGGGTTATACTCTACCTCACTACCAAACTTCACACAACAGGATCAGCCTGGTGCAAGTTTACCTCCGAAGTGGCATAAAGCTATTGCAGTGTAGAGAGACTCTGTTTATCTAATGTATGATTAGAAAAGAATCATAGCTATATAACATGCCCTAGTAATTTCTGTTCATTGCAATGGCCCGTTGGGGCCAGCTTTGCCGTGGAGAAGGCATGATGCAGCATGGTGCTAGCCAGCATAAAGATGGCTTACAGCGCCCTGAATCAGTTTGCCCCAGTGTAGTTTATCAACAGGGACAAACAAAGCAGATAGCTGTACCACATAAGAGGTCTTCCCTAAACCATATAGGCTAACAGGCCTATATGCAGTACACCATACTCAGTATGGTTATAGATACAGGTAGGGCCTCCTTTCCTTTCTCAGGCTTGGCAGGTTTGTTTCTTGCCTGAAATCAGAATAAACTGAAATACTATAAACTGACTTGTGGTAGTTCTGCCTGGTCAATACCAAGCATTTATAGGAATATAACTGCAATGAGTTTGGTTCCCAAAAACAATAACAGAAGGAAACACAGGTTAAGACTTAAGATCCTACAACAGGCTGAAACATTCTTCTCCCATTTCAAGAATTTGTCATTTTGCTAGTGAAGTCCAAAGAAGAAAGAATAAGGGTTGAATTTCTGTGCCTGATAAGATTCTTCAGAAATCAAACCAAAATTATGCAACTGCATCACCAAAGAAGAAGTAAGCTTGTAATGAGATAGTGGTAAAAGAGGGTATGTAGTGTCTTTGCAGGTGTTCTTTCTCAAAATGTTTGAAAGTTAGACTATATGTTGTCGTAATAACTGGCAAGATGCAAGAGAAACACATGATTACTGACATGCTTGACACAGCTGCAATTCTTTGAGCTAAGAAAACAAAGGATTTTAGCTTCAGGAATGATTTAATTTCATTACTGAATAAAGTGGTGTTGTGATTTGTGGTTGATTTTTTTTTTTGCATTAAGTGAATACAAACATGTAAAAAAAATACTGTCACTATCAATGAATTTTTAAATTCAGTCAGTCTGATTAGAAATGGCAGTGCTTTTGGTTTTGTGATAACGTTCCTGATTATCAATCATGACAGAATTCTTAAAACTAAACATTCCTTCATAATTTGAATGGACACAATCCTTTAACTTGCAAACCAATGTATGCATTACCTTAGAGGCCATGTATTACATATCCAAGATAAATAAACAAACACACAAAAATAACCCCAAAAACAAAACCAAAAAAAGACAAACAACCAAACATTACCTATGCTTACTTGGGAACACTTGGCTATCAGATTAAATATTCATTTGGGAATATCAAAATTTATGTAGAGTCCTACAGTTAACATGGGCAATTTTTGTAGAAGAGTATGAACTGCATAAACTTACTTAGGGATGGAGAGATGATTTGCTATTATAACTGAATACTATGTGTAGGTGGTACACATAACTGCATCTCTGTTACTTGAAACTTCTGCCCCCTTACAGTCTTTGAAGCAGTGAAAACACTGTGGGACATAGGCAAAGTGTAACCGTAAAAGGTATCAATTAATAATGTTACAGTTCTAATGAAAATTCCCTTTTATGTTGAAATGTCATCAACACTGTAAAACATACAACAGACAGTTCATACTTGACAGAATAATAACCTAAGTAAACGAGATAAATAGGAGGAAGGCAGCACTTATTTCCAACTGTTAAATGAAGAAACATAGGTAATAGAAGAGTAAATGATTTGCTCTATTGAGTTTTCTTGGCATGGTTTTGGTAGTGGGGAGGCTACAGAGGTGGCTTCTATGAGAAGCTGCTAGAAGCTTCCCCTGTGCCCGATAGAGCAAATGCCAGATAGCTCCAAGACAAACCCCACTGGCCAAGGATGAGCTGATCAGTGACAGTGGTAGTGCCTCTGGGATAACATATTTAAATAGGAGAGAAAAACTGCAGAAGAGCAGCTGGAAGAGTGAGAATATGTGAAAGGAATGATGCAGATACAAAAGTCAATGAAGAAAGAGAAGGAGGAAGTGCTCCAGGTGCCAGAGCAGAAGCTTCCCTCTGCAGCCCATGGAAGTTAAGTGGAGCAGACATCCACTTGCAGCCCACGGAAGACCCCACACTAGAGCAGGTGGATGTGCCCAAATGAGTCTGTGACCTCATGGGAATCCCAAGCTGGAGCAGGCTTCTGGCAGGACTTGTGAGCCCACAGGGGACCCACACTGGAGCAGTCTGTTCCTGAAGGAGTGAATCCTGTGGAAGGGACCCAGTCTGGAGCAGTTTGTGACATCTTTCCTGTGGGAAGGATGTATATTGGAGCATTTCATGGAGGACTGCCTCCTGGGAGCAGGACTCCACACTGGAGCAGGGGAAAGAGCATGAGGAGGAAGGAACAGCAGAAACAATATGTGATGAACTGACTGCAACCCTCATTCCCCATCCCCCTGCACCACTTGGGGAGGGGAGGCAAAACAATTGGGAGCAAACTCTGAGAAGAAATGAGGGACATGTTGAAAAGCTATTTTAAGATTTAGTTGCTATTTCTTGTTATCCTAATCTGTTTTGATTTTTAAAAAATAAAATTAATTTCCCTGAATCATCTACTTTACCTGTGAGGGATATCGGTGAATGATCTCTCCCTGTCCTTATCTCAATACATGGACCTTTTGTTCCATTTCTATCTCGTGTCCAGTTAGAAGGGTACTGATAGAGCAGCTTTGGTGGGCACCTGGCATCTAGCCAGGGACATCCCACCACATTTGCTCATGACCACACAGTCTGGTGCAAGGTCATGGAGCCAGCTCCTAGCCAACCTAGAGTGTCTGAGCTATCTTCTGTCTACTGCCTTAAACACAGGCATGACTGTTTATAAAAAATATATATAGCAATATACTTTGAGTGCTTCTAGAGCTTTGACTATTTCATACTGAAGAGCTTTGTATTTTGGTTATTCAAATCATTTAAGGACAAGAGAATAAAGATATTTCTTCTTAAGTGGTATTATGCCTTTCAGTATTAAATATTTGCAAGGAAATAAAATGCAAGAAAAGCATCTAACATATATATAAGGAACACCCATCTAAATGGGATATACATAGTACATTTGATATTGTATTAAGCCCCCACCCCTCCAACACGTCACTGCTCTCTTAGTGAGCTGATTATTGCACTCAAGGTCAGGTACAAATAACACCTGAATTCTTCCATTTACTGACTATAATTCCTTGCTCATTAGAATACTTAACTGCCTGCACCTTTGACAATGATGTATATGTATCTCCCTTGAGAAGAAACACAGAAGTGCCTACCATTGCTCATAATGCTATGGAGCAATGACACTTTGGGACACTTTTGGAAACAAGATGAGGATCAGTGGAGATTTGTTGCATGTGGAGAGTTTGTAATGATTTCTAGTTTCCTGTGGGTTGAAATACTAACAAAACAGTGAAAACCTGGGACATCCACTACAGCTCTAACCCAGACCTTGACAGCAAAACCAATTTATTGCATACTGGCAGGGTAAGGCACTGTCTTGAAAAATATATACTCTGAAGGTTCACAGAGTATAGTGATGTGAAGGTGTGGAAAAATAAGCTTATTCTGAAATTTCTGGTGCATATGCTGATGTTTTTCTTACCCAATACCAAAATGCAGCATTTCTGCCCCTAGTTCCAGGGCCGCAATATAAAAAAGATGCTTCGAACGGAATAGAAAACATTGACTTCTACATGAATCCAAGCTATACCACACTCAGTCTCCCTGCAAAGATACAGGGCATCCCTAAAACATACAGGCACATCTGACTTTTGTTTTTGATTTCTTTCAGAACAAAACACAGCCTTAGTGTCTATCTACTGCAGTCTGAGATGAACTCTAACGGAAATCCAAACAAGTTTGATTAACAGCATGGTGAATTTTTTATCTGTGACTAACTCTCTTTGTCATTCCAGATGATATGAAAGAACCATGTGACAGGAAAAACAGTTCAAGACACTACAGTTTTATACCACGTAGGGTTTCAATGCTAAATTACTGTCTATTATATTCCAAGAGTCATGGCAGTCTGGTGAAGTCCCCATTGACGGGAAAAGGGGAAATATAACCTCTATCTTCAAAAAGGGAAAGTCGGATGAACCTGGGAACTATAGACCAGTCAGTCTCACTTCTGTGCCAGGTAAGATCACAGAGCAGATCCTCCTGGAGGCACTGCCGAGGCAGAGGATTAATGGCCCAGGCCAAATCATGCTTGACTACCCTGGTGGCCTTCTATGAGAAGGTTACAACATCAATAGATGGGGAAGAGTAACCAACATCATTTACCTGGACCTGAGCAAAGCCTTTGACACTGTCCCGCATGACATTCTGGTCTCCAAGATGGTGAAAAATGGATCTGCTGGATGGACAATTCACTGGCTTGATGGCCACTCCCAAAGAGTAGTTGTCAATAAGTGGAGTCCCTCAAGGATCAGTGCTGGGACCAGTCTTCTTTAACATGTTCATCAGCAACATGGACAGTGGCNTAGGAAGAATTTCTTCACCGGGAGGGTGGTGAGACACTGGAATGGGTTGCCCAGAGAGGTGGTAGAAGCCCCATCCTTGGAGATTTTTAAGACCAGGCTGGATGGGGCTCTGAGCAACCTGATTTAGTTGGAGGTGTTCCTGCCCTTGGCAGGGAGGTTGGAACTAGATGATTTTTAAGTTCCCTTCCAACCCTGTCAATTCTATGATTCTATGATTCTTATCCTAAGATTTCCCTTCCAGGTTTTTTGGGGGTCAAAAGTTAGCATTTCTAAAGCTGTTTGACTGTACAAATTAAGGAATTTAGTACCTGGCAGAACTTGTTCCCAGCCTTCAAGACTTTTTGAGGTCTATCACAAACATGAGTCATCTTAAATCCTAACATCTGAAGGTCAGACCTGGGAAGCCTGATGACAACAGCTAAGATTATTTTATTGATCATTGTCAAATGCAAGCTGCAGTAGATCACCTTTCTCACAAGTATTTTCTGTTCACTCATACATATTCCTGCATAACATTTGTATTAAATACTATCTTGAGATGATATCTTTCTTGACTGAGATTTCCATTTTCAAGGTCTTCTATTTTTGAATATACATTAACTTCTGACTTTATTTTCAAACTTGACATCAGATGTTTGAATCATGTGCCATTATACAGCAGGTTAATCCATCTCTTTGACTGCATAGATAGAGGTTTAATAGATAAAAAGGTGAAGAATAAACAATGAGTGAGATGAAAAAAGAGAAAGGATTGTGGAAGATATTTTAACCTCAAGTAAGGCAAGGATGTAAAAGGTACAGCTATAATGCAGAATCTTTCTTTTCTTTTTTTTTTTTTTTTAAGAAAGGCTGATGAATAAAATAAATTTTAAAAGCACAGAGAAGAAGCAAACATTGTGGATGAGAATAATTGGGGTAATTTCTAGAGGTACATGGGGACAGATTAAAGCTAAAATTAATGGTTAGCAAGCTATCAATCCTTAAAGTCCTTGGACAACTGATCTTCCAACACTTACTGTCTTGGGTTGTTGTCAGTAAGAGCCATCGTCATCAGTATGTATTTACAAAAAGTAACAAAAGAAAGCCTTTTCTGTAAAGCACCTTAACAATCTAAGAGAGCTGCCATTGATAAAAAGACAGAGGATCTATTAAATGAGATCAGACTTTCTGTTTGGCTGCTAGTTAAAGCATTGCCTTTACATTTCCCATATCTATTCATGGAGTTAAGAGTACAATAAAGGCATTAAATCCGTCAGGATAGAAAAAGAAAAAAAGAAAGAAAGAAAAAAAAACAAAACAACCCAAAACAAACCAAAAACCCCATCTGCGAAAAGATGGGTAGCCAGCAGAGTTCTATGAATAATTTAAAAGGTACCTGTCTCCTCTCATATTGGCAACTTTTGAACTGCTTTTACCTTACAGATATATTTCAATTGCCTGAGGAAAAAGAAGTGTCTCAAAATTCTCAGAAAACTTAGAAGTTCTTAACATTGCTCCAAGATGCTTCGAGGAAATTACTGTTATACAAAAGTGATTCAACTTATGCTGTGCATATATTTACTGATGACAGTCATCATGGTAGGAGCAAACACCAGATTACAATTTCAATTAAAGGTTAGGTCCTAGCTCATCCACAGGCATCTGGAATTCAGGCAGAACTGATGGAATGAAATCTGTAGACTGCATTAAGTAGGAGGTCGAGTGAAATGATCATAATGATCTCAACTGGGTTAAAAATAAAAATAATTTCTGAATCTATAAGGAGAATCTTTTGCTTTTTCACAGAATTGTTCATTGTAAAGTGTCGATTCTCACCTACAAGTGTTTAAAGGAACTTATTCGGGTGTAAAAATTGTCATTTATGATGAACCCTAACAAAGAAGGTCATAGCAGATGTGTATATAGTTCGGCCACAGGAATTTTTGAGAATGATGTTACAAAAGGATGGGCTAAATACCTGCCCCCATGTGAAATAGTCTACTAAGTACTGACAATAAATAGAAGCAATGGTCAAAGACATTTCAAAACAGATTATATAAGGCTATGTAAAAATCTATTCACATGAAAGTATTATCAGAATTGAAACATTTTGTAACACAGAAGGATTTTCAGCAGAATTACAAGACCTAACTGTGCCACTGTTAAATTGTTTTGGCTTTTCAGTTTGCAATTAAAATCTCAGATTTTCTAAAAATATTTCATTCTGACAATTGATTTAGAACTGTGGAAATTATATAGCTATGACCAATGATCTCCACCTGAGATGTTTTTGCATCTTAGAAGCATGTGGTAGAAATAAAGAAAAGGGACTAACAGTTAAGAGGGGTAATCCATTGCCTACAAAACCTGAAGCACTAGTACCATATAAGGAAAGGTTTTCTAGAACTACTTTGGTATTGCCTTGGATCACTCCATTCAAAACAGAGCTGTCAACACTTTACAAATGAAAGACATTATAAAAGACAGCTACAATCTGTGTCACTGACCTCTTTCAGAAAAGAAAGTTGGCCTAAATTATGAGAGCCTTAAACCTGTATTTACTCAAGGAAGTGTTTTGCAAGGCTGAAACAAAAATGATTATGAGATTTTGTAAGCAGAGGAAAAGATTTATTTGCACCAGTTGATCCTAACATACCATTCTTACCTTGAATTTCCAGCCAGCTTTCCCAAGTTTCACTCTTTCATCCCAAATTTCAATTATAAGTAGTTCTAAAATATAATTTATTGAAGTGAGATTTTATTATGATATCAAGATGCTACTTCAGTCCCACCTTAGTGAAATTGGGGATCATGGAGAGGCCATTTTCTTTTGGTAAACTGATGGTTTTGAAGCCAAGACCAGTCTGGTCACCCACCCTGCACTGGCAGTAGAACCTGCTGGCTTTGGGAGACATCACAAGCTGTGCAGATGATGCCGAGGTGCACAGGGGGTGTAAGGTCAGCCCCATGGTATGGCCACCTGCCAGCCAGATAGTTAGTGACTCTTGGGGCTGGCACATAACCAGGTAGAAATTTCATAGAAATTAATATGTTCCTGTAGAACACATCAAAGCTATTGAAACAGTGTGTCCTGAGGATAACAAGGCAGGGCAGGGGGGAAATGAATATTCTCCTATACCTTCACTGGCATTTTCGCCTGTGATTCCATTTGTCTATGGTGACATAAAACAGAGCAGCATCATGCAGCTTCCTGCCTGAATCTTGCACCCAAACTGACAATCTCTCATCTTCAGATGCATGCAATAGAGCGAACACAAAAAATGTAAATTAAAAATAGAGCAGCTATTCTTCAGAGCAGCTTTCCATGGCATCTTAGGATATTCTTACAGGAGTACCAATAGCTGATCTCAGCAATAAGGAAGCTGAATGTATTGGAGAGAAACACAATGGCAACACAGCATTTAAAGGACTCATGCTGATAAGGAAAAAAAAAAAAAAA
>VWZY01010800.1:33925-67682 GCA_013399075.1 Chloroceryle aenea
AAAGGAGGGTGGGGGTGACAGGCTACAAGTAAAAAACATTCTTCAGAAATTTTATTAGAAAAATTTTGCTCATCACAGAAAGTCCATGGTTCTCTTCACTGTCCCTGTTTATAAAACGATGTTTTTGAAGAAACTCATTCATCTACTTCTCTTTTTTTCTTTTTTTTTTCTTTTTTTTTTAAATTTTTGATGTGTGTGTGAAGTAAAAGTGATCACAAACTTTTGATCTGAATAGAAAGATTTCTGTGATTAGAACAGAGGAATTCAGAACAATGACCGTATTTCTGTGAACAGATTAAATCATTTATACAGAAAGCCAAATCACAATTTTTTGAAAAAAACTAAATGAAACCCATCAGAATTGAACTTTTCTTCACACAAGAAAGTGAGAATGAAGGAAAAAATCAATTATGCTTCAAAAAGGTGATTTTATGCTCATAAGCACAGAATTAGAGAAATACAATGGAAAACATAATCAGAAAAGTATTAAATCACTTTCACAGAGAATTAAACCCTGCTAGTCTGTGCATGTCTATTACAGTATTTAGCATTTTACAGTCTTCCTTTCCTATATCATATTTGGAATTGAGAACTGTTGGTATTGCACCTTTAGAGAGGTAATTTTCCTTAAATTTTCTGGAAAGTCTCAAGCTTAATCAATAAACTCCATTTCATGTGCTATTAATCACTTTTAAAAGGTTGACATTATAAGCAAACTAGCAGGGTATTTAGTAGACTCACTGTAAATAATTCATTTTAGGAGATGAAGCTCACTTTCTATATTAATCAAAATGTAATTTTCCTTAGTAATACACAAATGTAATGGGTTTCACCTGTGTGCCTTTATGTCAGCAGCTACACAATTTATGAACTTCACAGAGGTAATGTGTAGACAAAATCAATTTTTTGAATATATGACTAGTATTTTACAAAATTACAAAATGAATACAATTAGTAAAACTTTCTATTTCCTAAAATTTAATTTATATATGCATAATATATCTGTTCCTTGGATGATTAGGTTCAGTTGTCATATAATGAAAGATATGGTATTCAAAAGTGGCATTATTCTTTTGAAGCAAAGCAAATACCCTATAAAAACCCCCACAAAATAAAATAATAATAAAACCAACCAAACAAACCCAAACAACTCAAAATGAAAACATATCAGGAGAATTACTTTTTCTCCAGATTACCTAACAATTATTTAAGAAATACTTTGATAGCACCTTTGAATTAAACACAAACTACTGCTGAAAATAACCATATGAAATGGAAGGTCTTTTTGCTCATTGTGTGTGTGCTTTCTAGAATGCCTCAGACAAAAGGAGTTGTTTTTTTTTTTCCAAACAAAACAACCCATATGTGAAAGCTGCACAACAGTATCAGAATAGAAAAAGTATTTTTCCCTCCTCATTCCAGACCAGTTGTGAATTTCTCTGATGTCCCCTGACATAAGCATGAAGACCAGTTGGTCTTCTTTCCAATTTCCTCCTGCTCACTCCAGGAAAAATTAATGGGTTTTGCCTTTCAATTCCATATTCTTGCCCTTGAATCACAGTTATAAATATGTGTTTATGGCAATTAAAGCATTTCATTTCTGTCTGCAAAGAGGAGATTAATTTTCAAAATGGTTTCTGTTGTTTTTAAGAAAAATCTTCAGTTTCCTGAGGCAAAACGAATAATATGCTGTACAAATATATACTTTAAATATATGAAATTTAGTAATCATGGTCATGGAAAAATCATTAATATTGCCAGAAATTCTTAATAATATTTTACATGATGATGGCAATACTCCAAATTTATACAGAAAACCAGGACTGCTTTTAGTTTTTATTTTATACTGCAAGCAAACCCACCTGCCATATTCGTAGTATCTTCTCTTTTTAGGTTTCCAGAAAGGTCTTTTTGCCTTCTCTCTAACTCTGTGTAACTTCACTGAAAAAGCTGCCTCTAACAGATTTTTTGCCTGATACATGCTAACAAAATAATTTCCTAGCATCAGTGTTAATATATAGACATTAGTCTAGTCCTTTGTTGTTTCAATGCTCTGTGCAAGTACAGTGCAGTTTAGTTGTGTCACAGGAATAAAATTAGATATTACCACTTGGTGACCTCACTTTTCCTGCCTCGTAATGGTTAGGGAAAATGATACCTGATGATCAACTGTGACTTGGCAGCAGTCATTAGTTTTCTCCTTTTATTGGAAAGCTCACTGAGAATTGTGTAATGGTGTTGATTCTGTTTTATATATTTATTTAAATAAATCAAATAACAATGTTAAAAGCTACTGTACTTAAAGGGGACTTACGGGGACTTGTAGCATCATGGCATGCACAACTTGGGAAGTATTTAATGCAGACTGGGAGACAAACAGATAACAAATATTACCTGATTATGAGGAGCTTTTCAAATCTTTTCCAAAATTTTAATCTCAGTAGTTTCTACAGATTTTAGGCACATGCTTAGCCCTAAGGCCTTGGACAGTCCTACTAAATAACAGCTTTACAGTTAATGATGCTCACATCTGCACACCTGGAAAATGTAGTAGCATGGCTATCAAGCCTTTACAAATATTCTAAAATCTTTGTCTTTCTACTCCATTTCTTAATTGGATGGTCCTATTTGCTTTCAAAATAACTGCTTATCATATTGTGGCCTGGAAGGTTCTGAGATCCACCTCTGGGATGGTCTATTGATGTGTTTAAGTTTTTTTCTGGATTGGGTTAGATTGCTCACATTTTGCAGAATCAACTGACTGTTGGGTCTGTCTGTTTTGAAACTGTAAACCAGACCTGAAATGCATTTCATGTAGCTAACTCCAAGTGATTATTTTTGGATAGTTGTTACATATATGGAATGCAACACTCAGGATCATGCCTTAAATCTTGCTCCTTGGAGCATAGCAGAGACTTACACATTGAAAAGTCTTTTGAAACACAGTTGTGTAAACATTGACATTCCCTACAGCATATTGAAATTCTTCTTTCTGGAGAGCTGTTCTGTGTTTAAACTGTGCACGCTTTGCATAACAAAAACTTACACTGTACAACACTAGACTACTTCAGGACTTGAAAGGCTGGTGCTAAACTCATGAAATTTGAAGCCTTGAAAATTTTTCTCCGCAAGAATAGATTCTTGAGCTTTTATACCATTTTCTTCTTTTAGTTTCATCATTAGAGGTATGACAGTATGTTGTGTGGCGTGTCTTCATGGAAGAAAAGAGCACAAAATGGGAACAGCTCACAAAAAACAATGCAAAGATGCAGAAATTAAAGAAATGTGCCATTTTCAACCATGTTTTTTAGCTCTGCTATTAAGGCTTTGCTGAGCAAAAAATTATAGTAAGATATAAAGCCAGAAAAAACTATGCTAAGTATTTTTAAAGTCATGGGAATTGCACACAGACCAATCCAATTATTTTTCAAAGTTCTTTACTTAATATCTTTAAATACTAATTTCTCTCCCTCATTATCAGACAGAAAGTGTGCCAGTTGTTAATATGAACAACAGCAACAAAGTATCTCTGTTTTTCCAAAACTCAAGGTGTCATTACTGACACAGAAGACTACATGTGATTTTTTAGGAAATCTGACAAAGAAAGAAAACGTTGAAATACTTCACAGAATGCTAGTAAAGCACAATGTAAGTTAATGAATTAATGCATAATGGTTAGGACAGTTCTATTTAAAGTATATGGGGTTTACAGTTCTATTCATTTGTAGAGGAGAGGTACTTTCACTTTTTCCATAAATTTTGTATCAGTAACATTGAACAATCTGCTCGCTTCTATCTGTTAAAATTCTTTCTCTAGTCATTCAGTTGTCTTGCAGGTTTTGAATACTTAGAAATATGGGGGGAGGGGATGGGGCAGGGCAGTGAAGTACCTGTCATTCTTAGTAACAATATTTTAAACAGGTTGCAGTTCTCTTCCTTCTGTTATGTACAGGCTGTTTCATAGAGTTTCCTAGTAAAAGGCCCATCACAATCATTTTTGTTTCTTTGCCTCTGATGAACTTTGGCTTCTATATAAGCAAAAACTGAGCAAACAAGCAGAGACTCCAACCAAACTATCTCCTAAATAAACATCATGTAATGCACAATGCTGTGAGGGGAGAGATCAAAATCTGCACATTTGAATTCCTCATAACAGCAGCAGCCTTTCCAGAGGCATACTCCAAAGTTAGCTCAGTTTTTGAGAGCTGAGGCTGAACAGACAGGATAAGGGACAAGGGAGCAGCTGCTTAGTTTGGACTGTTCTACTGGCAACATTGCTGGATTTAGCTGTAAGAGGTAATGGCTTCTATTCAGCAGCTTACAGTCCTCCTCTCCTGCTCATTCTCAATAGGAGTATAATGCAGCCCCAGCTGGCACATCACTACTGATGAGTAAGCTAACCTGCCAAGATGGAGAAGGAAGGAAAAGCCATGTAGTAATATGGCATGGTAAACACCCAAAATCAAAAAAGCTGGACTTAAATTTCCGATACTTTTTTTTTTTTCCCCTCTTACAGGTTCCTGTTCAATGCTTCTTGCCCTCTACACGTAGTACAGGATTTCCTTAAAAGGAGGCCCATTCCTTTTGTGAGCCTTTGCATGGGGCAGTGCAGGTAGCTAATATCATACATGGTCTATTTGTTTTCTTACCATATTATGCACATAGTGAAAATGCACCAAAAAAATCTCTCACACATGTACTTCGCTAAAGCAAAATTAAGTACACATTTATGGATGAAATGCTTCTCTGAAATGACTCCAATAGTGTGTTGTAAAAGAATAGAGGGTGGGTGCTTCTGGGTGAAATAGTTCCCCCTCTCAGTTTTGGTTCTCTGAAAGTAGGAAAATTTTGGCCTAGGGCATCCTGTGAGAGTGCAAAATTGTCTTCCAAGGGAAATGATAGCTCCTGGAGTCCTGGGGATAGACAATTATGAATGACTTGATGAAAAGTTGTAATGGAATTTAGAACCATGTGATTTTTCTTACAGTGTTCGCTGCAAACTACATAATGTGGTACACAGAAAAATTTAGAAGACTATAAATCATAAAGTACTTTAAGGAGCTCTTTGTGTTTCTGATTTCTTTGTAAGCATTTCAGCAAAGTTACCTTAACTCTTCTGATAGATGTGACAAATTTCTCTAGTTGATGCTTTGCATTTCCAGATGGGATCATGGACTATAAGGTACAGAAATGTTTCTGGAAGTTATAATTAATTTCCTATTTCTCACTAATTTCTAAAGTATATTTGAGGCTCATTTTTTCCACACAGGCTCTTTTCAGAAATACAATAATAAATGTACTGATTTTGCAGCTCTACATGTCTGGAAACAACTAATATCTATCCACTGTCAGATGCTTCCATGAAACAGCCCTAATAATGTCATTTAAAACATGGAGAGTGTTGTGCTTGTTTTGCTTCTGTATTTTGGAACCTATTGCTATTCAATTTAGTACTCTAAATGAACTCATATCATATCCCATTATTGAGGAAAATGACCACCTGCCTCCCCCATATGTTGATTTCAGTTTTAAATACTGCCATTTGAAAGTCTTGAAACTCATTAAAGTGACAGGGTTTTCAGAACACAGATTCTGGCACTCAGAACAAAAGATATGGGGAAACATAATCTGAATTTTATAAATTATTTCAAAAGAACTTCTGTTTCATTTTCCACTCTTTCAACTCTCTTTTGCTTTTCAGATTAAAAAAAAAATATATATATCTTTATAGAATTTGTCATTTTGCCTCGTACTTTCTAGTCTATCTTATTGTTGTTATTATTACTGTTTTCCCAAGTTTATTTTTATACACTCTTTGAGTCTTTTGAAATATTAGAACTCAATTCTGGCTGTAAATTTTTTACTTTATTTCAAGCTAACTCCACAAAAAGAATAGACATTGCATAACCTTGTCCAGGCTTTGGGTTGTCCATATCTGATGTGTTCAGCATGATAAGTACAGGTATTTTAAAAGCTACCACTCAAAGAGAATTCAAGATCTAGTCTGAAGGGTAGATCAAGACATTCTTCAAATTCTTATTAACTGTTAATGCATAGTAGGATTGTGCAAAATATGACCATTCCAATTTTGATAATACTGCAAACAGTGGGTTTTGCAAATGCCCCAGGGGTCTTTATTATCTCTATGTACTATTCTCTAATGCTTGATTGTGGGATAAGTAAGCACTTGGGCCTAGGTGAATAGTTGAAATGGTTCACAAGTTAGATTATATCATTTACATCTGAGTCCTATCCTGGGGGACTGCCAGAGGCATCCTGTTACAGAACTACAAAATGTTCAGGACTCAAAATACAGTATATACTATCAGAGCAAATACCATATGGGCAGATGGGCTTGCAGAGTTTCATTGCTGCCTTCCATATAACAATGGAAAAGCCAGTAATTCATCCTGTACTTTTAGATCTTGCCTGACTTCATTTTTATGAAGGGATAGTGATTCACCAGAATCACTCACCGAAACAAATATTAAAAAGCTCTTAGTACGAAAGGAGACCCTGCTGGGTTTTCTGGTACTGTAGTCTTAAGTCTTAGGGTATAAATTACTGACTTCTCATGAGTCTCTGTCTGCCAAGACCTTTAGGCTTTTTGGAAAATTCTATTGTTTGTCTCTCACATTCTTCTTTAACAGATATTATTTTTATTTACTGTGAATGTTCTAAGTAAGGATGTTTTCAGTTAAAAAGAAAGAGGTAGCTCCTTGTTTCACCATTGCACAACCATTTAGAAGGACATAATTTTTCAGTTAGGACTGAGAGTAAATCTCTTTCTCTAGACTCAAAATTTCAAATTTCTACTGACTCCATAGGTCCTAAAGTGAATGTGTGCTCATTTATTACATCATGACACAGTCTGCTGCTGCTCACGGTACAAGCAGACAGCCCAAACCACATAAACCTTCCTGTTAGTGGTGCTGTATCCTATAAGGGCAGCAAGAAACCCTGGGATCTCTGCTTCATGAAGTGTTTCATGACAGACCACCCTCACAGAGACAGAGATTCATGTCTGTCATGTTTCCTTCAGTTGTGGGTTTACTTTGGTTAGTAAGCAACATCAGCAATGAATCACTGGGTGAAACACAGAACAAAAACCATGATTAGGGCATTTCTCTACCTACAGAAAGTAGATCATTCCCTGGCAGACTTACTGTGTCTGTTTTATTCTCAGGCTGCTAAAGGTCTGGAAAAACAGGGGTTTGCCTGGTGCTGGCGGGAACCTAAGCAGGGAGTGGTACCTCCCAACAAAACCAATAGCTTACAGATTCACTTATTCCCTCTCACTGGTAGAAACAACAGGAAAAAGTCTTTCTCCTCAGAGCAAGACTGCCCTTGGCCCTTCTTTCTTACCCGCACTGCAGAAAAGCCTTAATGTATTTTTGCGAAACAGGATGGCAACTGCCCAGCTTTCTGTCCCCAGAGAGATGCACATAAGAGCATGTATTTAACAGCTAGGGAGACTATAGGTAACAATAGGGAAACTACAAGAATGCTGTCTAAAAAGAAAAGTGAAGCAGCTGACACAGACATGTTCGAATGGCATTGAATATACCATTACTATGTAGAGTGTTCTCTGTCAGATCTCCTGCACAATCCAAGAGCATTTTGAACTCATAGCAAGTGCCACCTAGGAATGGTGTCTTTTCACAACAGCTGAGAATTTGAAGAAACAAAAGAACAGTGTACTGCCAAAATCAGAAAGTTCTCCTGTTCCTGGAATTACCAGTCCTGAATAAGATTAAATAATTTCTAATAAAGTCATTTTATGAATTACGAGGGAAGGTAGGTCAGAGAAAGACAGTTAGAGAATCCACAGTAGTTCTTTGAGCTATCCTGCTGAATAAGGTCACTTCCAGAGCAAGAGCACAGTTCATAGAATTTGCTAATGTAAATGTGAAAACAAAGGAAAAATTTATCAAAATGCATACAAAATTAAATGCAACAATATAAAGAAGAGTCATGGCTGAAGTGACACAGAAGATCTACATAGTAGAAACCATGGTTTTGTAAGGAAAGACCTTCTGTGAAGTTATGTCCTATAGAAACCAACATGTACCCTATTAAAAGATACCACACAGGTGGGATTTTACACATGCATAAGTAGAGGGGAGTTTGAGAGAGGAAGTACAAAATGCCTTTTTAAAGAAGAGGTATCAGTTCCTCCATCTTTCACACTTGAAAAAAGCTAAGAAGCTATTAAATGCATTACTCTGGTACTTTTAGAGATCATGTTTTATAATTGGAAACATTTTTCTAAGGATCTATAGTGTTTTGAAGCCATGCATGAATTTGAAATCCAGGTATTTCAGAATTAACAACAACAAAAAATACAATCCAACTGTTATCTTAGAAAATACATTTGTGAAAACCGGAGATTACAGGTCTCATCCTTAGTCCATTCAAAAAGACTTCTCAACATTTTGAAATATTTTGGAAGTAAGAAAGCAGTAAATTGCTGACAGTAATGCAGTGCAAACCAGGCAGCTAATACTCTATCTGTCACCAGATGCAAACACAAAAAAGCAAACCACAAAGAGACAGCTGGACAAAATAAAGTCCATGTGTACAATATGGAGTTGGGCCTGTCCATGTTGGCCCAGGGTGTAAAAAAAATCATCCCCCTCAGATGTTTTTATTGTGCCAGTAAAACAATGATGTGTATGCAGCAATACTAACAGAAGATGGGTTTCGCTGTTATTCAGGGACCTGGTGTTACTTAGCAAGCCAAAGAACTTGTGTCAGCGTGCCCTGCATCTACACCAAGAGGGCTTGCTGACAGTGCAGAAGAACCTCTCTAGCACAGACAAGGTTAAAGACTTCTTCCAAATGTGCAAGAGAGGGAAATGGGATTGTAATCTCACAAAGCCAAATTGCCATTTTATAATGGTATGATCATAATGCAAACAGGATCAAAATTAATAGTAGTTAGAATAGCAAAGATCCTAAGACAGCTATAAAGTCAGAAATTGCAACTTAAACAGGTCACTCCCATAGTAGAAAGAGATCTTTGTGGGATCCTAGTAACACTCAACACAAAGAAATGATTTGTGTAACAAAAAACACTATCAAAAGTAAGCAAACTTGTTCAGAGCAAACATTTCATGGTAGTGTCTCCAAAGTACAGGTAGAAAAGACTAAAAATATGTTTAGTTAGGACAATGATGAATTTCAGAATTTGACACCTGGAAATGTATAAAATAAACCAACCACTAAAAAGAAGGAAAAAAAAAGAAAAGTGAGCAATAATACACACTGGAGTGAACAAAACGAAGAAAACTTCACTTCATTGCAAAAGCTAGAGAGACCATGAGTTGGAAAAGCTGCACAATAGCTCTTGAAATAGCTTATTTGCATAAACCCAAACAGTTTAAACAATGCTCACTGCCAAATTTCTGCAATGGAAAAAAAGTATTTTTGACTTGATTAAAGCAGAAACAGCTCAGTTAGAATGCCAAAGGCAAATGCCAATGATTACTACAGCAGGCAGCTACTGCAGTCATGTTGTATGCTAACAGGTAGATTCACTGGCTCAGAAGGACTTGTCACCCATGATAACTTACACTGTACAAACCTTGACATGGCTTGGTAGAAGCCCTGGTAGAAATTCTCTGTAAGCATCAGACAAATATGGAATATTAAATATAAACCTAGACACAATTGCAATAAAAGGTTTTTGACACTGCATCTCATTAGAACCTCATAGGTAAGCATCAGAAGTGTGGGTTAGATGAGCTGACAGTGAAGTGGGCTGAGACCTGAACAAACCGCAGAGCTTGGAGGGTTATGGTCAGTGGTGCAGAGTCTATTTGGAGACTTCTAGCTAGTGGTGTTTCCCAGGAGTCAGTACTGAGTCCAGTCCTGTTGAACATCTTCATGAATGACTGGATGAAGGAACAGAGTGCACCCTCAGTGAGTTGCTGATGATACAAAACTAGAAGAAGTGGACATGCAAAAAGGCTGTGCTGTCATTCAGCAAGATCTGGACAGGCGGGAGAGCTGGATAGAGGGGAACCTAATGAAGCTCAGCAAGGGCAAGTATAGAGTCCCTCACCTGAGGAGGAATAACCCCATTCATCAGTACAGGTGAGTTTGACCTGATGGAAAGTAGCTCTGCAGGGGAGGGCCTGGGAGTCATAGTAGCCAAGAATACCAGTGGTATCCTGGGGTGCATTAAGAACAGTGTGACCAGTAGGTCAAAGCAGGCTCTCCTCCCCTCTACTCACCCTAGTGAGGCCACATCTAGAGTACCATGTCCAGTTCTGGGCTCCCCAAAACAAGAGACAGGAAACTACTGAAGAGAGTCCAAGGAAGGACTAAAAAGATGATTAGGGGACTAAAACATCTCTTATGCAGACCTAGGTCTGTTTAGACTGGAGAAGACTGAGAGGGGATCTTATTAATGTTTACAAATATCTAAAAGACTGGTCTCAAGAGGATGGGGCCAGTCTGTTTTCAGTGGTGCCCAGCAATAAGACAAGCAGCAACAGCACAAACTAGAACACCAGCAGTTCCATCTAAGCATCAGAAAAAACTTCTTTCCTGTGAGGGTGATGGAATCCTGGAACAGGCTGCCCATAGAGGATTTGGAGTCTTCTTCAGAGACTTTAAAAACTCACCTGGACATGTTCCTGTGCAACCTGTTCTACATGAACCTGCTTTAGCAAGGGTGTTGGACTCGATGAGGCCCTGTCCAACCCCTACCATTCTGTGAATTATATACTTGATATATTTACTCAGTGATTAATAGCTTCACCTAATACCCAAGCAGCAAACCAATACTTGTGCATCAAAGACATTCTGGGCAATGAAATGGATGCGCAAACATTGCAAAAGAACAATTTATCCCAGTAGTTCCATGTAGAAAATACATGACCATGTTAATGGATAGAAAACTTGAGAAGAAAGTGATCCCTTTAAGTACATATAAAAAGGATTAGCATCCACATGCTGGCTTCTTCTCCAAAGTCACTTTGCAGTAGTAAAATATAGCAACTGAACAAGCATATGAAGAATTACATTTGACCAAAATACAAAGAAAGCTTAAGCTAAGCCCATTATGTGCTGGTTTCTAGAGAGTTATAGAAAGACTGCAAGAGAGAAACAGAAAGGACAAAACCCAGTGAGGGTTCCTTCTGGCCTTTATACTGTTGGGAGGGTCAGAAAGACCATTTCACAATGAAAAACACCCAGCTGTTTCCCAGCAAGCTAGAAAGAGGTAGGCATCCAACAGGTTTAATACACAAGAGCGGTCAACCAGAATAAAGCCTTATACAAAACAGGGAGTTCTGCCAAGACTGTATTGAGCTATTTTTGGACTGAAGTCTCTGGAAACTTCTAGACAGTACACATACCTTATATTAAATATTGTGGCCAAGGCTGATTGCAAGCTAGTAAATAGTTATGCTACAAGTGGGAAAATGCAGGCCAAGTGACAAAGTGAGAGAATGAAAATCCAGAGCTTTCTCCAGAGATCTGAGGACAAATGGGCCTTTTTTCTACTAGCTACAAAACCAATCTCAGGCTCTTTAAGCTTCTGGAAAGGAAACAAACTGTGAGATGCTACCACAAAGACCATGATAAATTAAGCATTTCAACCAGACATACTATTCCAACAGTAGTTTCAAGCAAACTCATATTTTCCCGTCCCTTACATAATTGACAGGACACTATGAAATCAGTTTGAATATTGCACTGCTATACTATACTATACAAGTTGCATAACAAAGTTCAGATGGCAGTTAAAATAGCTAGAAGTTTTTATTAAATGTTTCAAAGGGAAATTACATGGCAAATATTCCTGAATGAAGCAACTTTCCCGCAAACAACATTACTATTTTTTTTCCATGCTGGATGTATATATACTGGATGTATACATATGCAAATTCAGCTTTTTGTGAATCACATCACTACTGTTGATGTGGGTAAAAACAGCAGAAAGTGGGAGAGATACCTAAAGGCCAAAACCTTCAATAACTGACAACTAGAGAGCTCCCAAAACAACCTCAGGAAATATTTTCAAGAAGAAATTATTTCTCAGGATAAACTGGGCACTTCTAAAGATGCTAAATGTGCTGAAAAACTAAAACCTCATTCATACAAGAGTAATGGATGAACATATATTTCAAATAGCTTCATCTACAAACAAAATAAAGGGGATGTGGAGGACAATTCTGGGACCTGATTAACAAGACAGGGAAAATACCCCACACCATAGTGCATGACTGATAGCTATCATGACAGACCTTCAAAACATTGTACCACTTCAGGAATCAAATGTTAGCCAGGCTGCAGTTGTTGGAAAGCTGTATACAAGCCTTCATTTATGTCAAAGAGGAAGCATAGATTCATAGAACCATTAAGGTTGGAAAAGACCTGTAAGATCATCAAGTCCAACCATCTACCCAATACTACCATGGCCAATAAGCCATGTCCTGAAGTTCCACATGTACACATTTTTTGAACACTTTCAGGGATAGTGAGTCCACCACTTCCCTGGGTAGTCTGTTCCAATGCTTCACCACTTTTTCTGTAAGGTTCCTTTGTCTCTGTATCTACTGAGTGGATTATAAACTCAGTGTTGTATCAGTATCATGGCAATCTTTATTATTTCAAATCTGAAAGAGATAACATGCTGCCTTACTCCACTCTCATGAGACCCCACCTGGTGCTGCATTCAGTTCTGGGGTTCCTAGCACAAGAACAGGATGGACCTGTTAGAGTAGGTTAAAAGGAGGACCATGAAAATGGCCCTAGGGCTGGAACACCTCTCCTTTTAAAAAAGATTGAGAGACATAGGGAATTTTTGGTTTTGTTTTTACTATGAAGTGATAGTGAGACACTGGAACAGGTTGCTGAAACAAGCTGAGATGTCCCACTGCTGCATGTATTCAAGGTCAGGTTGATCAGCGAACTGATCTAGGAAAAGATGGCTCTGCCCATGGCAGTGGATTGGACTAGGTCAATGTGACTTCCAACCCAAACTATTCTGTGATTCTCTACTGGAAGACAGTCTCAGGAATGACATCTGTGCTTTACTATACAGATCAATCTTAAATTTTTTTAGGAATGTTTACAAAAGGAAACAGAATCACAGAATGGTAAGGGTTAGAAGGGACTTCTGGAGATCTTCTAGTCCAACCCTTCTGCTAAAGGAGGCTCACCTAGAGCAGATTACACAGGAACACATCTGGGCAGGTTTTGAAAGTCTCCAGAGAAGACGACTCCAAAACCTCTCCTGGCAGCCTGTTCCAGCGCTCCATCACCCTTAAAGTAAACAAGTTTTTATTTATGTTCCTTATCGGCATACAAGGGAAAGAATGAGACTACAAGAGAAAGAATGAAGTTTAAATCATACCCTGACTTGACTTTTCTATTTTTATGGTTTTTACACCATGCACATTCTTTTCAGGCTAATTATCCAATCTCTTATATAAAACTTACTGACCGCTAATTTATCATGTATGTTTTTAGGATTGATTATGCAAGTTAAGGTTGCAAAACAAAGCACCTAGACAATAGTAGATATGTCTATGTTTACCTGAGGAGCTAGAGAGCATATATAATATGGAGTTCATTTTCAAAACCAAAGGCTTCTGAACAGAATTTCTGTACTATCTTGCAAACACCACACAACTGCTGCCCTGCAGGGACACTCAGGAAGAAGTACCCACACAATCCATCACTCGCTACAGAAGCTCATATCCCAGTGAAACATTATAATGAGGCTTTTGGTCCTCATTATAAAAAAGTAGATAGAAAACCTATTTTGTTGCTGTAAAATCCAGCCCATTATTAAACAGTCAAATTAGAGAAAAAATATTCATAATAATGGCATATTCTCTTGTGTGTATTACCATTCAGCTCCAAATGTCCCTTTGTGACCAGAGCCGCCGATACAACAAAGGAGGGCTCAAAAGGGCAAGACTCCCCATTCTCAGTCACTTTCTTGCTCAAGACTCCTAAAATGCAAATCTGTGCAGGAGTTTTATTCTCATACACAGAGCTGGAAACACTAAACCACCCTAGGGAGACAAAACATAATTTTGCATCTTTCATCATTTTGAACTTGCCTAGTACATAACTTCTGAAGGAATGAATGAAAACACCTTGATTAGCTGAGATGGAAAGTAAGGGCTCCTCAGAACTGCTGCTTATGATCAGAAATCCATGTTGTAGCCAATTTCTTACTGGAGTAAAAAATCAAGGCCAAAGGAACAAGTATAGGTAATTTGTTCGGTGCAGTAGAGTGTTTTATGATAAAGTGCATGCCACTTTGAGAACAAAGGGTACACAGTGAGCACAGGCAACTACTTCCTTCTTCAGCAACTTCAACCTGGAGCTGTTACCTAGCTCTCAGCAGACAACTCTGAATGAATCCAAATACTGGTGCTAGAGAAAATCAAGTAAAGAGAAAAATTTCTGGTGGCTTACAGCAATTTTCCCAATGCCAGATGTCTCAAAATTAGCACTTAGCTAGTATTCTCCCACACCGAAGGAAATGGTCAGATGAAAGAAAAATTTCCTGCTCTAAGAGTGGTGAAATACAGGGATAGGTCTCCCATACATGTGAATCCTTCATCCTCAAAAACTCAGATAGACATAGCCCTGAGCTATCTCACCTAAGCTGGACTTGCTTGGACTAGGAGATTTCAACCTCCAGAAGCCCCTGTTGTCCTATTGTTACTCTATGCTGCTGTGATTATCCTCAGTACCTCCTCACAGGGTTGGCTGTGATACCAATACTGGAAATATTCATCTTAGGACATGCAATGTTCAATTGACATTAGTGACATAACTTTGCTATACCCCTGTAAGGGATATGTTGTTTGTCTCTGTCTCTTACATGGATAACTAAACTGAGATACACTGAAGTGCAGGGAAGTATAAATTCGACCAATTTCAGATAGGAACCATATTGCCTGGTTGCTTCACATAACTTAAAAAGCAGAAAAAAAATGCAATTAGAGATATTAGCATCACAGACAATGTTAACTTGTACAGCTGATCACACAATCACTCCTGCATAAAGAAGAACATAAATGCACTGCAGTATAAAATTGAGGTGAGAAATAATCTATTTCAACTGATTAGTTTTCATTACTAAACACTAACCCAGCATAACTGCCTAGGTCAGGCTCTTTTGTGTTGGCTGACCCACACCACCAGTATAACAATGAATGCTATGTATACAGCAAATAGCGATCAATCGGAATATAAGATTTTAAACAGGAAAAAATATCAGCATGCTCAGTAAAATTCCCTTTATCATTCTTCTCCAGGCCTTCTGCATATTTTCTTGCCAGTCTCTGCCTACCTTCCTTATCTTCTTTCCCCTTCTTTTCAGCCAGGCTTAGCCCTACCTCTCTTAGGCTCAGCAATAAGAGGATTTTCTTCTTCATTCATTTAATTTTAGATAAATGTTGAATTGGGAGTTGTACGTTATCCCTGATTCAGCTGTCTTGTTGGAAAGTCAGTGGGAGATTTAGTCTGAGTTGCATGTGAATGGACTTCAGAAATACATGCTATATAACTAAAAGCTTGGGGGAGAAAAAGGCAGTTAAGGAAAGAAAAAAAAAAAAAAAAGAAGAAGAAAATTAGACTGTTACCATCAAGATGCAGGTTAAAGCAGCACCGGGAACATGTTTTGGCTAAAATCCTTTTCTGACTTTCTAACCAGCCTGCTTGGAGCAAGATACAGGTAAATCTAGCTTTTCTGAAAATCTTGAGATAGAAAAGACATAGAAGTTGAAAGCTTCAAAGTAAGTCAGATCCTTACCAGACAAAATCTGAAGTTAAAAAAAGGTCCAAATCCAAATGCCGCAAAGGGCCAAGGGAGCAAAACTCAGAAATACTATCTTGGGTCCTCGGCACATATAATTAATATAAATGAGCTCATCATTTCTGACCTCTTCCTTCTTACACCCAGTATAACCACAGACATTCATGTTTTTCTTCATTATTAATAAATTACTTCCAGGTGTATGTTAATATACAGCCCCTCAAGTGGTTGGGAAAGACCAATCTCTTGACCCTATATCCAACGATAAACAGACTTGTAAAGGCATCCAAAAATGATACATCACAATATACTGATTCAATTTAGAGCTTGTAGATAGATTTTTTTTTTCCTTAAAAAATTCTCACATACTTTTCACTGACATTAATAGTAAATCTTTCACTGAGAGTACGAAGGGAAAAATAAGGCTAAATGTTTTTTTTTAAAAGCAAAGTTTAATGTTTTTTGAACACTGAAGATAGGATGTTTGCAGCCACAGTGTGACCGTGTGTGGTGTCTGCTTTCAGAAGAGTCTGGTAAGCTTCAGAACACACACACACACAAAAAAAAAATCCACAACCAGACAAGAATTTCAAATCTGCTAATTTTTTTTATCATACAAGTCATACTTCTTTTTCCTCCATATGGATATAACCATTAACAGGGTTTCCTTTGTTTATTAATACAAATCTGTTGATTTTTATGTTAAACTGCTCTTTCACAATAAAAAAAAATGACACAATAACCATACTTTTTTAAACTTGCACCTTTTGGACCTCAAAGCACTTTAAGAAATGTAATTTATATTGTTATTCCCATTGCAGTTATAAAATAGAGAAATGCCAGAATTTAGGTTTACATAGAGGCAAAAATTTGGTTTTTGGGTTTTTTTTTCCCTGATTACTATCTGTAAACCTTACTCTCTAAAGTTTAAGTGCCTGTCTATGTGTACAAGTACAACTCTGGTACCATTCAAAATGGGGACTATAGAGGGAAGAAGATCATATTTTCGTTCTTTCATAAAAAAGGCCCACACTAACTACAAGGAATGCTGAAAGTGGGTCAGGTATGAAGTGTAACTTTGCATTAGAATCCAGATGGAAATTGATGAATTTGACTTCTACATCTTTGAAAGTCTGTGACATGTCTGAATGTCTATAAAGATTCCAGTTTTAAGAAGCTTTCTCTGTTTCTGTAGACTTAAAGGCTAGTGTCCCTGAAAATTTGGTCTCCTACTTAATGATGTTATAAAATTAAGCATGCAAATTAAATAAGAATTTTAGCCTGATTAAATCTGACCCATTGACATGAATCATCTTCATATTTAGAAAATGAGATATTAAAGGGTTAATTTATTTAGGTAACACATTGCTTATTCTCTTTCCTGAGGAACATGGTAGTTGATCCTAAGGACTTAGTTTTTTCTGGCTGGTTGTTTCAAACACCATGGGTAAGTTAGTCAAAACATAACCACTGCACTGTTTTATCTTTCACTGCATTGGAAGGTATTCAGTAAGCTACCTTACTGACCAGCACTTGGGTGTCACATGTATGACCTTGCTTCCAGCCAGTGTTGCTAGCTTAGCAGACCTGATCCTACTTCCTTGTGGGTAGATGCTCCAAGGAAAAAGGCAAGGCCTCTGAGAAATGCTGCAGGCAGGCACTTACTTGGGTCTGAAACTGCTATGAACCAAACAAGGACTCCTGGACTTTTGAGCTGCATCAGTTTGTAGAAAACAGAGAATCTGGCTCCTTCTCTACTAAATGCAACATATGAGTACAATGGAACAGTAATTCAGGGACAGTAGCTAATGAAAAAAGCAAGAGGGAAGGTGGTATATAATGCTATAGAAACAAAGTTACACACACAGAAAAAGGTCTGAAAAAATAAAACCAGTAAGAAATGATCCTTCATTGTAAACACGAAGCAATTTTTCATCCTAACAAGGAACCTGCGTCCGATTACAGCATTGCAGGGGATTCAGGCAGCCAACATAAACTAACACAAATTGTAGTGAGGCCTAAAGAAACAGATGTGTCAAAGCAAAAAAGGAATCAAATCATCTTACTAAAAAGTTATAGACATACACAGAGTGCTTTGTAAATGTAATGTAAATATACAAGTGGCAGAGAGCACCACAAATTTTTTTGATGCAGTAAGTTCAGAGAAGGGCAACCAAGCTGGTGAGGGGTCTGGAGAACAAGTCCTATAAGGGGCAGCTGAAGGAATTTGGATTGTTTAGTTTGGAGAAGAGGAGGCTGAGGGGAGACCTTACTGCTCTCTACAGCTACCTGAAATGAGGTTGTAGGGAGGTGGGTGCTGATCTCTTCTCTCAAGTAAATAACAACAGGACTAGAAGAAACAGCCTGAAGTTGCACCAGGGGAGGTTTAGATTAGATATCAGGAAAAAATTCTTTACTGAAAGATGAGTCATGTGCTGGAACAGGCTGCCCAAGGAAGTGGTGGAATCACCATCCCTGGAGGTATTCAAAAAACATGTAGATGAGGCAATTCAGGATCTAGGAGGATATGGGGGAACAGCTACACAAACAAGGTGGTTACGAACACATCAGCATGGGGTGAACAAGCCAGACCAAAGGCCTGTGTTTGGGCCCTGTGTGCGTGTGCACGAGAGGCCTGGGCCCCTGAGTAAGTTCGTGGGGACACAAGCAGGCATCCCTAACCATCCTTGAAGGCAGAACAAAGAGGATCCTGGCGGCTTGCCCAACTTCAAAAGCAGAAGATAAGATGCTAAGTACAGGACACTGTGAGTGTGGGAAAAGCCTTAAGGATGAGCCTGCTGCATGCCCACCAATCAGGATGCTGTTAGGTGCATGGACAGAGTGACAGACCAGTTGCTTCTAGGCAAGACACATATAAGCATAGCTAGAGAAACAATAAAGTTGAACATGATTGCAACTCATACTTGGTCAGGATCATTGTTTCCAGGCCTTTTCCTGACAGGGGGACAGTGAGGTGTTTGTAGGGGTTTTTTATGGCTTTGAGGTTTTTTTGTGTTGTTTTTGCTTGGTTTGTGGGGGTGGGTTGTTTGTTTTCTTGTTGTTGGGTTTTGTTTGGGTTTTTCTTTGCCTCTGTGTGGGTTTTTGTTTGTTTTGGGTATTTTTTGCAGTCTTTACCAACTGTGACAATTCTGTAATTTTGTAGGCATTACAATTATAAGGTGGGGTGCTCAAAGACCTGACACCTATTTTGAATCCAGACATGTGGCAAAAAAATCACATCAGATAACTCTTTAATGCATATCCTGAATAAATGGACCACAATATTTAGGTATTTTGGCAAATTGAGATTATTAGGTGAAATAAACTTGGAATGAGATACAAATTATTTGTTCTTCTATCAAGCTATCAGCTCTCATGAAGTCAGACTGCCAATAAAACCACTTCAGGATATATATTTATATACTGCAAAATAGGTGGTTAGTAGTCAATATTATTTTGAAGTCTAAAGCAAATAAGACTAAAATCCAATTTTTATTTTAGTGTCCTGCAGAAAGGAAAGTAATAACTGTCATAGATATACTTAAAAACTGCTTCACTTTTCAGGCAGTTGGAATAGAAATAAAGGCATTAAAAGAAATAAAGGAAATGTTTTAAAAGTGGTAATGAACACAACAATGGCATTTGGCTAATTATTTGGAGCCTTTCACTTTTTAACCATCCAAAAGAGAGATCATTTCACATAACTTATCACATCCTTCCTGTATCTTGCCAGATCAGCTCAGCATCCTCCACAATCACTAAATCCCCTATTTATTTGTTAGCAAACAAGGGAAAAGTCTCAGAGCAGCTGCAGATGATTATTTGACCTTCATCCAAGTCACTAGGCTTTCCAGAAACTTCTCTACACCCAGGGGCTTGTGACTGGGATGTGAAGGAAATAACACCTGTGAACCAGAGTAGAATCTGTAGTGCTGTCACTCTTTATGGTTAATGCAACAAAATACTGCACTCCTGAAGAACTCTTAAAGATGAACACATCAGAAAATATTTTGCTTCCATATAGTTTGAAATCTGCACGTGCATACATCCAGAGGACAGACTTGGCTTTCTAGGCTCTCCTGAGAACTCTGCATACAACGTGCTTTCCCTGTATTTACACTGAGGGACACTTTGACTTTCACTAATATTACCAGCGAAGGTCTTCATGTTTCCTGGTCAACACTTATATTTTTATACTGTCAGTGCAATTCCCCTTGGTCCTGAAACATCATGTTTAAAAAACCCAAATTTTCAGTTTTACTGCCCTCTCTTCTACCAAATAATCTCCAGTTGTTTTTTCTATTTGTTTCTGCCGGTATGTGCTGAATTCCTTCTGTTAACAAATCCTAATCTCACTGTAATTTGCTCCTTCTAAAGAGTCTTTTCTTCCTTGGACTGCCTATCTCATGTAGAGTTACAAGAAAATTAGAGATTAATTCTCTCATCATGGAAAACGTTATGTATTTGTACTTATTATTTCTTTAGTCAGATGACATGTGAAAAGCCTTAACTACAGAAACTGGTAAAGGAGCAAATCCAAACTAAAAAGTGAAATTCCACATCTAATGAGGTGAGTGCAAACTACTTTTTCAGTGGAAGCTAACAGATTTTCTCTTATTCGTGTGCATGTTTTCACAAGACTAGTAGAAACAAAAATAAATGAGATAAATATTTAAAACCGTCAAACAGGCAAATACAATCATATGGTTGTGCAATCTTCATTTCCTTAAAGAGATCTAATACTAACAAGATTATAAAATCTTTTTAAACACCTTGGAACTAATTTAAGTTCCCAGTCCTTTATCTTTGATATTCATATTGAAGATTTCTTATTTTCACTAACAAGAAGTTTTCGAACATCATTTAAGTCATACAGAACATTGATTAATAAACCTATGAAGATATTGGCATATTTAAATTGTGCAAAATTATCTCTCAAATATTTGAGGACACTGCAAAATAAAAATGGCTATCAACCTGAGACCAACAGAATGATACAATCTTTATTACAGAACCAAGAATGCCTTCAGGGAAAGACAGCTTGTTTGGAATTGAATCATATGGTGTCAGTTAAACTAATTTCAAGGAGGTGTCCACCTATTAGGCACTTCAATAATCTTCTGTATACATAGAATCATGAAATAATCTTAAAGATCATCAAGTCCAACCATCTACTAAATATTATTATGACCTCTAAACCATGTCCTGAAGTACCACTTCGAGACTTTTTTTTTTTAAACACCATACAGGATGGTGATTCCACCACCCCCCCTGGGCACCCTGTTCCAATGCCTCAGCACTTTATCAGTAAAGAAACCTCTCCTAATATCTGACCTAAACATCCCCCAGTGCAACTTAAGCCCCCTTTGTCTTGTCCTATCACTAGTTACCTGGGAGAAGAGNTGCAGGTTGAGGTGACACTGTAATAGAGCAGTTAAGATAAGAACAGTTAAAATAAGATAGGAGCAACATAAAGAGAGAAGAAAACAAGTGTAATAATGATACTACTAATGAAACAATATATAGAGTGATAGAAACCACAAGGCTCTACCTGTACTTAAGATACTGCTTTTCCTGTTCTAGCCACAGGCTGAAGTCACACAATGCAACAAGTTCATACCAGCTGTCCCCTTTTATAGGTGCACATGTNCAGTGCCTTTTTTAATACTACAGCATCCAGATCTGGACACAGAACACAAGCTGTGGCCTCACCAGTGGTGAGTACAGGGGCACGATCACCTCTTTATTCCTGCTAGACACACTGTTTTTGATAGATGCCAAGAAGCTGTCAGCCTTCCTAGCCATCTGGGCACACTGCTGACACAGGTTCAGCTGGCCTTCCACCAGCACCCCAGGTCCCTTTCTGCTAGTCATCTCTCCAGCCACCCCTTCCACAGCCTGTAGTATTGCCTTGGGGTGTTGTGGCCAAAGTGCAGGACCCAGCACTTGGCTTAGTAAAGTACAGTATGATATAATAAACCCCATACCACTGACCTTGGCCCATTGATCCAACCTGTCCAGATCCTTCTGCAGGGCCTTTCTACCCTCAGGCAGATCACCACTCCCACTCAATTTGGTGTCATCTGCAAACTGACTGACTTATCATGACTTAACCTCTGCTGGCAACTAATCATCACACAGCTGCTCACCCACTGCTTCCCCCACTTCCTCCAGTGGGATGGGAAGGAGAATCAGAAGGAAGAAAAAGGTGAGATCCTGCAGGTTGAGGTGACACTGTAATAGAGCAGTTAAGATAAGAACAGTTAAAATAAGATAGGAGCAACATAAAGAGAGAAGAAAACAAGTGTAATAATGATACTACTAATGAAACAATATATAGAGTGATAGAAACCACAAGGCTCTACCTGTACTTAAGATACTGCTTTTCCTGTTCTAGCCACAGGCTGAAGTCACACAATGCAACAAGTTCATACCAGCTGTCCCCTTTTATAGGTGCACATGTTACTCGTATGGACTGGTATGGCTCTGGCCACGCACTTCCAGCTGTAGCCCCTCACAACTACTTGGGTCAGAAGCTGTTTGTGATAATTAACCAGAACCCAGCCTAGGACAATTGCTTAAAATTAGAGGCCTTTTCCCATGACATATCTATTAATGTTTGGAGCAAATTGTCACCATTAAAGGAAACCACACAGAAACACACATAGAAATACATGGCTATACTAAAGTAAGCATACTCTCCATAATCTTTGAGAGGTCCTGGAGAACAGGGGAGGTGCCTGAGGACTGGAGGAAGGCCAGTGACATCCCAATCTTCAAAAAGGGCAAGAAGGAGGACCCAGGTAACTATAGGCTGGTCAGCCTTACCTCCATTCCTGGAAAGGTGATGGAACAGTTTGTTCTTGCCACCATCTCAAAGCATGTTGAGGAAAGGAGGCTTAACATGAGTAGTCAACATGGAACAAACAAAGGGAAGTCATGCTTGACTAATCTGATAGCCTTTTATGAAGGCACAACTAGATGGATAGATGAGGGGAGGGCAGTGGATGTGGTATATCTTGACTTCTGCAAAGTTTTCGATACTGTCTCCCAGGATATTCTCGCAGCCAAGCTTAAGAAGTGCAGCTTGGATGGTTGTGTGGTGAGATGAATTGGAAACTGGCTGAACGACAGAGCCCAGAGAGTTGTGGTCAGTGGAGCAGAATCTAGTTGGAGGCCTGTGGGTAGTGGTGTTTCCCAGGGGTCGGTCCTGCATCCAGTGCTGTCCAAAATATTGCTCAGTGACCTGGATGAAGACAGAGACTGTAACCTCAGCAAGTTGGCCGATGATACAAAACAGGGAGGAGTGGCTGACATGCTAGAAGACTGTGCTGCCATCCAGAGTGACCTGGACAGGCTGGAAAGCTGGGCAGGGAGAAATTTAACGAAGTTCAACAAGGGCAAGTGTAAAGTACAGCATCTGGGGAAGAACAACCCCTTGTATCAGTACAGGATGGGGGCTGATCTGTTGGAGAGCAGCTCTGGGGAAAAAGATCTAGGAGTCATGGTGGACAAGAGGATGACCATGCGCCCAAGAAGGCAAATGGCATCCTGAGATGCCTTAAGAAGAGCGTGGCCAGCAGCTCGAGGGACGTTCTCCTCCCCCTCTATTCTGCGTTGGTGAGGTCCCACCTGGAGCACTGTATCTGGGCAACACAGTACAAGAAAGACAGGGAGCCACTGGAGAGAATCCAGCGCAGAGCCACTAAGATGATTAAGGGAGTGAGAAGAGGCTGAGAGAGCTGGACCTTGTTATAGTGGAGAAAAGGAGACCGAGGGGTGATCTCACTAATGTCTACAAATATGTAAAGGGCAAGTGTCAGGAGTATGGAGGGGGTTGGACTAGATGATCTTCTGAGGTCCTTTCCAACCTCTAATGTTCTGTGATTCTGTGATATTTTGTCAACCAGGAGTTCAAACAGCATATTTGGGCTGAACATTTGTTTACTAGTGGTGCTGATCAATTGAGTCACTACTACATTAAGGATACCTCTTTTTCTATGCTGATGGGGTTGTCCTATTTTAACATGCGGCCAGAGAACTCCATCCTGCACTGCAACACAGATTTTCTTATCTAGGAATTGGAACTACTGTATGCAAGTAACAAGCTTGAGTAATAAGCTATTAATGGTTTGGTATGATGTTAAATATTATTACATTGAGATTAACATTAAAATATATGAATTGTCAATTTCAGTAAATTGGGAAGTCTTAGGGTTCTGAATCCAAATACTTCATTTTCTGTCAGTCTTCAGAAAAGTCAAAGAATTCAAACCGTTAACTATTTGGCATACTATCAAACACATAGCCATGCACCACACTCATCCAGGTTAATTTTCAGCAGAAAAAAAATCTTCCCCTTTCCAGATTCTGCATACAAGTGCAGTGTCTCCAGAAGTTCTACCTAAATGAGGAAAATTCACAAGGTTTGTCATGTGAGGCCCTTGTAAGGTCCTTTTCCTCAGGGATACCTTCCAAGCAGTTCCTTTGTACTCCTTGAAGTAAGAGTGATGAAGAAATAATTCAGGCAAGGAAGTGGTGGGTTGCTTTAACTGTTCCTCTACTGATGTAGCTGATAGTCTACTGGGAGGACACACAGCCATAGGAGAGACAATGGAAATGCTCTAAGAAACCACAGAAGAGATGGAAGGAAATACAGTACATTAAGCACAACTTCATACTTATTTCTGAGCTTGCTAAGCTTTATACTAGGATTAAAATAGTAATGAAATTGCTTGCAGGTAGGATTTCCATGTCCTGTAATAACCTTAGATAAGTGAAGTATTCCCACATAAAAGGATGCATACACACTAATCAGTGAAATGACTGAAATAAATAAGAGATAAGGAAGTATTATCTTATCTGTGAACTGCTAGTATTAGTTCTTCATGAATCAACTGTTTTGTCTTATGAAACTTTTCCTAAGACTGAAATGAAGTGATAATTAATGTTAGTTTACCTGTTACTTTAATGCAGATTTCCCTTAGAAGAAATGGATATAATCAATTTCTAGATTTTAAGTTCTTGTAAAAAATCCAACATTTTCTCCTTGAAAATTAATTTTAGTATTCATATTACTCAGGTAAAGGAAATAAAGCTTTTTTTAAAAGCTCAGAAAACAATTTTTCAAGGTATTTTCATAAATCAGTCAGCTCAGTCTTTCATTCATGTGTCTTTCCCTTCTGAGTTCCAAGGAATAATCAGTCACATGGCAGAAGTGTTTTTGTCAGCTATGCTCCAAGTATCACATGTAAAGAGGGACCTCCTCCTTCCTCAGCTGGAATTTCTCAATGTTTGCCTCAGATCTTCCTTCACTAACATTTACATGTAACCCATTTCAAGCTCCTTAACCATAACAGCTTCTTTTCTATTATGGTCATTGCTGCTATATGGATTTGCTTCTTTACAAGATTTTCCATAAAAAAAAATCTGTATTTCTTATTTTCCATCTTTCTGTCCTTTTAGGTGTTTGTAGAACAGTTATAACATTCTCTATAAATGTTTTTAAATCTCTGTTCTAAGGAAAGAGCATTTTTTTGGAGTATACAGAGTTCCCAAAAACTCTAATAAAAGAACCTTTCTTCTCACAAAAAAAGGAACAACGGCTGGAAAGAAGTTATAAAGGCTTCAGTAAGCAGTTCATAAAAGACAGTCATTACACAAAAGTAAAAACTGTATCATAAAAGACAGTCATTACACAAAAGTAAACACTGTATATTTCTTATCACTTAGTAGCACTGTATGCACATTTACTGAATATTTGTCATGTTTAAAGAGGTAAGTAAATAAACCTGATATTAACAGAGCTGCAGATCAAGTGCTAAAAGATATTTCTTATTTGTTGACATATCTCTAAAAATGGGGTGGAGAAATGGAAATGTGGAAAGCAGAAAGCATCAATATAGTTCACTTATAAATAAAAAAGGAGGTATTGCATCAGTACATAAACCAGATATTTATCATTATAAAGACAGATACAGATGAACCATACGCTTTAGAAGCACTTGAAAAATGAACATGACCTCAAACTTTTGGTTCATGGAATCTGAGGCTGGAAGGGACCTCTGGAGATTATGTAGTCTAACCCCCTGCTCAAAACAGTCATCTACAGCAGATTACCCAGTATCACATTTAATAGGTTTTTGACTGTCTCCAAGATCAAAGACCATCACCTATGGACAGCTTCTTCTCAACCACTCTCAAACTAAGATTTTCCTTATAGTTAAATGCAAATTCCAGTATTTCGATTCATATCCATTGCCTCTTTTCCTTTGACAGGGAAAAACTGAGTAGATCTTCATTCCCTCTTTATTCCCTCCCACGTGGTACTCATACACATTGATAAGACCTTTGAGGCTAAAGTCCCATCTTTCTCAGTCTCCCCTTCTAGGACAGATGCTCCAAGCCTGTAATCATCTTTGTGGCCCTTCACTGGGATCACTGCAGTATGCCCATATCTTTCTTACACTGGGGAGTTTCTTTGTAGCAGTAGATACTAATCCCTTGTGAACCAAGGAAGAAAGGCACTAACACTCTTTAAGACACTTTATAAAATGCTATTTATATACATATAACACTATAGGGTGAGAAAAATGTAAATAATTCTGCGTCCCTTCAGCTGCCAGAACCTCTAGTGGTGTAGCATCAAATGGGCCTCTGATCCATGCACAGCATGCTGTGCAGAACCCTGTCCATAGAAGTCAGCCATTTGAGCTATTATTGACTTCTTCTTACAAGAAAAGAACTCTATTCATTACTCCTAGTGTCAAAAAGAAAGGATGATCATGTAACAACTTCTTGCTGCTATCCTATATAAAGGCAAGTACACACAGGTGGTATAATTGTTGGTACCAGGCAGAAGCTGCCTGCAAGACCCTCTTTTACAATGAACTGGTTGAGTATGGCCTAGAGCCATGGGTTTTATGGAGCATAATGCAGGTCTGAAGCTGGATATGCAGCCCAGTGCAGCCCAGCACAGGCCTGTTATGTGGTTCACTCCTTGATATACAATGGTCATCCTGTCAAGTTCATTACAGACATTCAGAACTGGACCCAGCTCTCCATATATGTCCTTTCCAGTGCTGAGTAGAACAAAGGGATCACCTCCCTCGACCTGGTGGCATTTCTTCTCCTAATACAGCTTAGGGTGCTGTTAGTCCTATTTGCCACAAGGATGCATTGCTGGCTCATGTTTTATTTGATGTTTATCAGAATTTGCAGGTCATTCTCTGTCAAGCTCCTTCCCATCTGGTCAGACCCCAGCACATACTGGTGCATTATGTTATTTCTCCTCCCCAGATGCAGAATTCTGCATTTATCTGCTTAATTTAAGGGCATCCTTGCCAGCCCAATTCTCCAGCCTGTAGAGGTCTTTCTGAATGGCAGCACAATACCCTGCCATGACAGCCACTCCCAGTTTTGTATCATCAGCAAACATGCTGGGTGTGCACTTTGTCCAACCATCCAGGTCATTAGTGAATATGTTAGACAGTATTGGTGTCAGTATTGACCCCAGAATTCTCCACTGGCTCCCAGCTGTTCTTTGCGCTACTGATTCTTTCAGACTAGCAGACAAATCATTTCTCCGTCAACCTAACTGAGCATTTACCTAACCTGTACTTCGGTTTGTATATATGAATGCTATGGTATACAGTGTCAAACGCCTTACCAAAGTCAAGGTAAACAATATCCCCTGCTCTCCCCACATCCACCTAGCCAGTCAGCTCATTGTAAAAGGCTGTCAAGCCAGACAGAGAGGATTTCTATCTGTAAAACCATGCTGACTACTCCAAATCACCTTCTTGAGCTTTATGTAGTTGGAAAAACTTTACAGGTGGATTTCCACCATCACCTGCAGTCAAGGTGAGGCTGACCAGCTTGTACTTCCACATATTGTTCTTTTGAAGATAGGAGTGAAATTTGCTTTCTTCCAGCCCTTAGTAGCCTCCCTCCAAATTGCCATGACCTTTCAAAGATAATAGACTGACATCAAAATGATGTCAGCCAGCACCCTCAGCATTCATGAATGTATCCAGTGACACCCTATGGAACTGGTTATATCCAGGTTAAGTATTCTCTAGCCTGGTATTCCCTAGCCTGATCCACCTCCATCTAGGATAAGTCTCCCTTTCTCTAGACTTCCCCACAGGTCCAGGGACCTGGGATTCCTGAAAAGCAGCCTTCCCAGTGAAGAATGGATTGAGTACTTCAATGTTCTTTGTCAACAGGTCCCTGTACTATTCAACAGCAGGTCCACATTTTCCTTAACCATCCTTTTACTGTCAATGTAGAGCCTTGTTTGCTTGCACATTCTTCACCAGCCAGGCTCTCACTTTCCTAAGTCCATCCCCACATGCTGTTTCTATAGCTTTCCTGGGTTACCTCTCCTAGCTTCCACCTCTTGTACACTTTCTATTTATGTTCGAGTTTAGTTAGGAGTTTCTTGACCATCTACACATGACTCCTGCTGCCATTGCAGGGATTTTTGCATGTGGGAATGGGCCATTCTAAATCTTGGGTGTTGGGATCCTTCAAAAAAAGCCATCTTTGCTAGTCTCCTCTTCTCTCCAGAGCTGTATCTCACATAGGCTTCTTCTAAGCAGATGCTTATAAAGGGAACAATGGCCAATTAGAAACTGCACACAAAGACTGAAAAGTCAAAGTGTCCCCAGTCACTGTCGACACTGGGGACATTTAAGGTTTCTATTAGTTTTCTCACTGGGTCAGAGAAATGCCTAACTGTCTGTAGTTTGCATTACTGCTCAAAGAGTAACAGTAATAAAATTTAAATTTTATCGGGTTTGTCTTTTTGACAATAGGCTTGCCTTTGGTTTTTCTCTGTTTAGAAAAGGTAATGTGACTTTCAATCTGCACTAGGAAATTTATCTGTATAATTATTCTAGATGCTTCAGAATAAAGTTTGGCCCGTGAAGAGACATGCTTCATTTTAATAGCCCTGATCACTAACCTCCTTATGGACTTTGACAAAGAGACCAATATTTTGCAAAATATTAGATCTTCTGAAAATAAGCTTTGGGACTTGGCTTAACAAAAGTGCTGGTTGGAGTTACAAGAGGAAACATTTTGAACAGTTCACCACTGACATCAATCTGAATTTAGTACAACAGTCTTTCAAACTTAAGATAGTTCATGATTATGATGCAATAAACATGACTCATCAAGGATGTCTGACATGATGCAATCACATCAAGAAAAAAAATTAAAAAGTTGTTTAACTTTAGGATACAATAAGGTGGTGGCCATTTCTCCCACACTTGGTTTGGGACATGATGAATCTTGCTTGTTACCTTTTCTTTTGAGTTTGCTCAGGCTTCAAAGATCTACAGAGGCCCTACAGGATCCTCTATCTGTACAAAATCAAACCTTGCCTCCTATAAGCAAAGCACGTGAATTCATCATCATCTATTGCACTGCTTAAAATTCTAATTCCACTTCATTCTTTATCTTTTGCTGTGCCTGTGCTCTCAAAAAAAAAAAAAAAAAGTGTGTGCTATAGTTAGAGATTTTAACCTCATTTTTAATTGAAAACATTCCTGTTATGGGGGAGTTCGCAAAATGATCATCGCCAATCAGAACAAATTGATTTATTTAAGTAGGCAAGCAACAAGCAGAACAGCGCTGGACACACAGGGATCTGCCCTCCACAAGCGTGCGTGCCTCAGGCAGTCTCATACAGCCTTTTATAGGGTAGGTCATTGACGCCTATACATATTCATCACCTGTTCCCGCTTCATATGCTAATTAAGTCTCCCTCCCTTTGAGCAAGCGCCGTTATTTCTGGTGGTGGTCTTCTGGGGTCTTGAGGAGGAAGTAAGACATCTTCCTCAGTGTTAAACTCTTGACCTCGATGTCCTGCGCATGCTCTATAGATGTTTACAAGGCTTTCCATTACATTGTTACCAAAACTCCTTCACCCATTTCCCGTCCTACTAATGAGGCTTCACACTTGGCCAATGCTGCACAACCCCCTCCAAATTGCCCAGCCCCACCCGAGCTGCAAAAAGCAGCTGCAAAAGCCTCCAGCTTCATGAGCTGTAAAAGCTGCTGCAAAAGCTTGCAAACAACATCTCCATGGCTATTGTCAACTTAACTTTTTATAAATAAAACCTTTAAGTGTTGTTACTACAATTGTCACATTATTTCAACTTAACTTTTTCATGAACGAACCCTCCAAATGTTTATTACAATTCCGTCTACACCATCCATTCACACAGGAATTTTAGAGAAGAAGATCAGCAAACAACTCAAACAGCTGAACAGCATGGTACCCAAATGAATAATCTCTGCAGGTATTCCAAAAGCCTGCATTTTCCATGGCTTCAGAATGGTAACTTGCTATCCCAGGGTCACTTAAAAATTCTAGGTTAGATTTTGAATTTATAATAAAACTTTCTGCCAGCTTAGTTTAATCAAAGTATGTATTTAATAAAGAATGTCATAAAACTCTGAAGCTGACAATTCATCTTTTAATTTATTCTCTGTTGCTCATTTCAATAGTTAAAGTTTTTTCTGATTAAATACACTGTGTGAACTGAAATGGCTAATATGACATTTCAAAAGTTAGTAATCAATATTGCAATCATTAAATTAATTGGAATTTTAAATAAAAATGACAGGAAAAGGACATGTGAGCAGAGTTCTCTTCTGATGATTTTTATTTTGTCACTTTAATAAAATACTCGCTTGTGTTGATTACATTTATCAGAATTCCCTTATAGGAAAAACAAAACTAAAAAGTATTATTATAGTTATTGGTTTCTAGGAATATAAGGTGAAATCTTTGTTAGGTCTAGTAGGACAAATGTCTGACTGAAGCTTCTTGTTAAGTTAAAAAGCAAACTTAAAACTATATTAATTTAGATTTCATTGAGTACTTTATGATTTCCATTTTATGCTTGCAAATACCCTGATAAAACCACACTGCTAATTTCATTTAAAATAGTCTCTCGCATGGTGAGCTAAATATACTCTTCTGTATGTTTTAATAAAAAATTTCATAGGTAGATTCGGTGAAGTTATACATTGAAACTCAAAGCACCTTGTCCATTGTTTTCAAATACAGTGAGGACAATTATACCTACCTTGGTTTTGGATGAAAAAAATGTGCAAGCTACTTGACTTCTGAAGCCAAAGCTGAAAAGGATTTTGTCTCCTATGGACATGTTAAGGTGATAGGTTTTTACTTGTGATTCAGCTATATAGTATCACACAATAATCAGGCAGGTTTTTGTGCCTTACAGGTACTGAATGGGAATATCAGTATCAGACAACAGTAAAGAAGGCCTGATAGACATGATGTACCTCCCATTTGCTTATACCTTCATCCTGTGCTACTTGTAGGTTTTTTACACAGGTATGGAGTGAAGAGACTTGCAAGTGACTTCCTCTCCCCCTTTTCACAACTGGAGTCTCAATGTGTGGTCCCTCCCTCCCTTATCATGTATTGCCAGAGATATTTTTCTCCTTCTTCAGAGCAATAAGACAATAGAACCAATATATTTGTGAGATTTTGACCTAGTATTTTGTATCAATGGGATTCAGATAAACTGTCCCAATCAATGCCACAGACAGGATGGTTCTGCTGAACCAAAAAGCTCAGTGACACATGCTATTTGTGAGGTGACTGACTGCCTAAGAAGGACAGCAAGGAAGTACGTGTAAATTGTGATGAAACCTGGAATAAGCTGCTTCTTGTTTAAACTGTTTGGTTAAAAACATATTTTGCAGCCAAAGAGCTATGTGAATGTTTTACTTTGCAATATCCTGGTTCCCTTGTTGGGATAAACTACTCAGCTGAAGCAGCTTATTGCCTCATAAAACAGAGCAGCAATACTATTATCGCTTAACTGCACCTGAATTCAGGCAGAACTACTTTGTTCAAACAGCAGTAAACACTTGGAGTAAGTTGTCAAGTAAGGTCATTGAAGCAAATAACATAAATGAGTGCTAGAGACACAGGACAATTTCATGAAGGAGATTGAAGGATACAATGATAAGAGAGGATGCAAGTACGATGAACTGAGCTCAGGAAGGACATATTTCAATGTTATTATTAAAAATTACCCTTTTGTAGAAAGCTGGTACAAGGCTTGTATGGCACTTATTCCTTATACCCCTCTAACAACCTTAAGTTGAACATAAGAGGTACAGAGCAGCAAATTCTAGTCTGGATAAAGAGGACTTTGATCAATCCAGTAACCATCAGAAGCACTGTATTCATCTCTGTGTACCTTTAGAAGGAGTAGCTCTTTGAAATATTTTCTTAACACAGTCTGATTTTGTGCTTTTTCTTTCACTGGTTTCCAACTGATGTTAGAAAGTCACACAATGGCTTTCCGCAGCTACGGTTAATATACAGGGCTATTTTTGTTACATGGTGATTAGGTCTGTTTTTCAGATTTTTATCACATACAACTCTGAAATGATGCTTACAACTACCTGGGTGCCAGTTACTTGGCCACTGGCAACGGCTGAACAAGGTATTATCTGCTCAGGCAAAGGCAAGCCCTGGGAAATCCTGAACCCTTCACTGTCTGTCAGTACAAACCTTTTACTAATAATGGCAAAAATTGTGTTTACTACACTCCAAATAACACTATTCTATACAGAAAGCATTAATTTTAACGTTCACTGCATGCCAAATGTTAGAACTTCTCGTCTGAGCAACCGTCTTACTGTCCCTTTCTCTAAACTCAGCACTATTTTCCCCCACATGCCACAGCTTCTTTCGCCACCTTTTGTACCTTCAAACACCTCTTCTCATCCTACCAGTTACCAAAGCTGCTGGACTGAAATCTCCACT
This sequence comes from Chloroceryle aenea, assembly GCA_013399075.1. Lineage (NCBI taxonomy): Eukaryota > Metazoa > Chordata > Aves > Coraciiformes > Cerylidae > Chloroceryle > Chloroceryle aenea. The sequence goes on from VWZY01010800.1 coordinate 66,541, forward strand.
GCCTCTGCTAGCTCTGATTTCTTTCTTACATCACCGAGGCAGTTCTGGAATGTCTCTAAATACGTGTACTCTACAATTAATCTCTCTACTTGTTAACCTGTGTCCCATCACGGTTTCTGAAAGAAAAAAAAAAATTACATATGGTGTCATTCCCTTCAGCCTAGACCCTCATCTGACTCAAGATCTCTTACCGGTTCTTTCTCACTGAGGGGGGCAGAGGTAGTGGGGGAGAGAGAGAGAGACGGCGCACCGTTCTTTCTGGATTTCAGTGAGAATGGCCCCAAGCCAAATGATGCAATAAAATAACTAAGTTTAGTGAGATGGAAGAAAGAGAGCAAGTAAATCTTTCATCCTTTCAAATGCTCAGAACCCTTCTTTCTCATGTAGCATTGGACTGACCCCGGATTGATTTTCCTGCTGTGCACTGCACAGAGCTTGCTTAAGCAAAACCACAAACTTCTCCTGACAGGATGGAATGCTGTGACTGTCGTAACACCCCCTAAAGTGCAGGATAGGCCGGCACAGGGCACTCCAGCAGATTCCCTTTCAGCAGCTACTCATGCTAACATATGGGCTGCTCAGACCTGGAGTACATGGCCCAGTAGAGCAGACATGGCCTGCTCAAGACAACTAACTCCTTGAAAGCAAGGTCTTCTTGAAGGTGCCAAATGCAATCGCACCTTGGATAGATGGGTGTAAATCATTGTACTTACTCTTTCACTAATGTTCACAACCCAAATGACTTTTTAAAGTAGACATCATTTTCCTTCTGAAAATACTTCGGTTCATCTGATTTTCTAGTCAATTCACTGAACTACTCTCCCTTAGGATAGAGGTTTATCATTGCACAGCCACCTCTAGAGTCTGATCATGAACATGTTAGAAATACTTGCTTGTTTCAGTCCCAGAAGCAAAGAAGATGCAGTTTAGTTTAATGTTGGAACATTGGCATAAAATAACAGAATGCACTGTGTCCCTGCCCATGGCAGGGGGGTGTAATACCCCAGCTATCGCGTGCCTCCAACCTTGTGAGGTGCTAAGGTCTGGAAAGACCTGTTTGGNGTGAGACGTCGCTGGATCCACGAGTGGTGATAGTATTTTCTCTTTATCTTTCCCTCTCTCCCTCTATCTTCTCCTCTTTT
>VWZY01010800.1:68004-92277 GCA_013399075.1 Chloroceryle aenea
GATTCACGAGTGGTGATAGTATATTCTCTTTATCTTTCCCTCTCTCCGTCTATCTTCTCCTCTTTTCTAATAACTCTTTCTTTCCCTTCCTCAATATTAAAATTAAAATAATCGCCTACAAAAAGCAACACTTTTATCCTTACTGTTCCATTAGGGAGAACTAATACATTGTTGTGTTACTGTTCCTCGGAGTCATTGTGGTGACTCTGCCGCCCCGGCCGCCCTGCAGTGCAGGGACAGCCTCTGTCGGGGAATCACAAAGATTCACCTCTCTCGTTGTCCACCGAGTGGGAGGAGACAGGGAGCTGGAACATCTTTAAGGTCCCCTCCAGCTCAAGCCATTCTATGATTCTATGATTCCTCTAGAAAAAGAGAAGAGCTATATATTTTACTTAAATGCATTTTCATAGATTTCCTTAGCTAATAGTAAGGGAGATAAAAATAATAGGCCAAATAATAGCATCTTTCCTTTTGAAAATCTGTAAAGCAGTTTTATTGTGCCTCTGAAAAAGTCAGATGCATTCACTATCGAAAAGCAGCTACTTTTACAGGTAGAAGAGCAAAGTTTACTTCCATCAATAGAACTAACGTTAGAAGGAAAGTAATGAGTATAAGACTTAAGTCACATGGTTTACCGTTCTCACTTTTTGAGTTTGCAAACAATACCTGCAATCAGCAAATGTTTTCATCTAAGATTCAGAAAGAGTAAGGTGACCCCTTTACTTAGCAATTCATGCTGGGAAATGATGAATTAAATTCCAGATCTTTGTATGATGCCACTCAATTTCAGATTCAGAAATCCCAAATTTAACCTCTTATTTTAGGCAAGGGAAAAGGCTATCCCTCTCTAAAGATCCAAGCAAAGGGAGTAACATACAATACTAGTCAAGGAAAAAATTATTTCACTATTATGAAACTAGGCTCAGGGGCTTGTCTAGAATGTGGGCTTCTTGCAGATTACTTCGACTCTCCTTGCTATCATATTGTCCTAACTGTCTTACAAAGATCAAATAAATTCCTTTAAAAAACAGTTAATAAACAAGCCAAACCTGAAATAAAATTATTCCTTTCTACAATATAAAAACCTGAAGTCAATTTATGTAGTCAAGAATGTAAGAGGACATATTAAGTGCCTTCATCCCGCTGAAGGATGCAACTAGTAAATTAGGGTATTTAATCAGAATTCTAGTGTTTATATTTCTGAACTGATTTTCTGCAAAACCTCATTTTTGCAGAAATTACAATTTAAAAAAGTAATCTATCATTATATTCTGACCTGAAAATTGCCTTGGTGACAAATCAGTGAAGTCATTCACGATATCCTTTATTTAATTGTAATTAATGTCTGTCTGTGATCTTAGAAGGCCAACTCTACTAAATGTCATTTTATAAATGTGTTTTAAGAAGCATGAGGAGGAGGGGTATCTTAAGAAGAATGTCCACATTTCAAACATTCAGAGAATTACGGGTACAAAGTACAGGTCAAGGTTTTCAGAATGGAGTAGTTATTTGGATGTTTTATATTCATTGCTCAAAGTGGAGCCAGTTTTCAGCAACTGTCCTGAAATAAGTTCCTTTCAAGATGCCTCAAATTGCATAATCAAAATTCATCTCTTCCTGAGAAGCATTTACAAGGCCTTGATCTGGCATACAGCTGTATCTCTTCCCTTGAGGCTGTTTTATGACACAATCATCACTGCAGCTGGGATTTTTTTTTCCCTTTCTTTTAAAATATTTAGCACTGGTCACTGCTCATGGGTGCTTTCTGGCATTAGATAATCTAATATGATCTGGAATAATCTGCATTCTTCCCATAGAAAATTATATGCTGAATTATACACAGTTTCAGAAAGTTAGAAAATATATGTGAATAAAAAGAAATAGACAACCTTCAAATCCTTCCACTGAATTAATTTCCTTTTCCTTTTTATATGACAATGTTTTTTCCTTTGCCCAACCCTGATTAATACTGAAATAAAATGAGGGATAGGATGTGGAACTTTATCACAACACAAAAATACCTGTAGGAGATTGTGAAACCAAATCAGAGTCTCGGAACTAAATTGTTTGAAAATAATGCTTCCCCTAAGCACTGCTTCCTCTTGTTCTTTCGGTAGCTGTCATTCCCTTTCCACTGACATTCTGAGCTGATGTAGTTGTTCATTATATTATGATTATTATCCATGTAATTTATATTATAAATTCCTCAGACCAAGAAACGTAAATCTCCACAATGAACAGAGGCATTGTTCTTTTTCTATTCATATACTAAAGAAGCTTGATCTGTTTATCAAAAAGATTACAAGGTGACTTGACCACCCTACAGGTACCCACACCTTACAGGTGCCCGCATGAGGAAAAAAAAAAGCCCAGTCCTTTAATGCACCAAAAGAAAAAGTCATAATAAAATCCAGTGCTTGAAAGTTCACACCAGCTACATTCAGACTCGGGGAACACAGATGTACCTAAAAAACTGTAAAAATAAGAGTAGCAAACCACAGAAACATATTACCTAACAAAGGGAAGGATTCTCTTGAGGGTTTTAAATCATAACTGGTTACCTGCATACATTAAAATTGTCTGCCATAACTCATATGGCAGTGATGCGTTTGATGCAGAAATGATTCGATAGTGCTTTTTGGTTTGTACTGTATAGATAATCATACTGAATTCAACTGATCTTTAAAAATAGTCGCAGATTTTTGTATTTACACATGCACACAAATAATTTGCCTAGTGTTAGAACTGTCAAGGACTTTCTAAAAGGAATATATTCTCTGAAAATTGATTGTCTCCTTGCAACAGAAACATTTTTCCGATATACCCTACGATCCATGAAGTTTTGTTGTGAGACATTTTGACATCTACTGTTCTAGAGCACCCAAGAAGAGAGACAAGGAGAAAATATATGGAGACACTTGAGGTTTTAATTCCAAAAGTGTTATTCTGAAATGATGTTATTTTTCTGTGTTTTGTTTCTTCCACTGGAGAATAGAGCCAAACTCTGAGACTTCAAAAACTGCCACAAACAGAAACCCTGCTTTTCATAAGTTTTCTTAATTAAAAATAGTTTAACACTCCCAAAAGAGGTCATGTCACAGATCTAGATAGTTTAAACATCCAACACAGGATATTATTTGCTCTTGTAACTCATTTGTGTTATACTTGATTCCTATATCTTTTCTTCCAAATATTGTTGGTCATTACTGTTCATTTTGCTGACAACAAAATGACAACCCCCTTCTGCTGGTTGATTCATTTGTCTGGATTGTTGTCAGGGCTTGAGTGCATCTACTGTTAGTGAAGATACTGCTCCTGCCAGCCTCACTGGTAGTGCTGTCTCCTGGGTCACCTTTTTTTTTGAAGCAGCTTCCTTGTGCTGTGTCAGGGAACAGTGAGAGCAGGGTTGTTACCTAACATATGGAGAGCTGGGTATTGAGGGTGGCCACAATGCAGGATGGGGGCAATGACCTCATTGACAGATGCCATGACAGACAAAAAGTACCATGGCAGTAGAGGCAGTTCCAGAGATGGCAGCCAGGCTCAATCAAGAGTCCAGATTGTTAGGCAATTTTGTGATGATGAGGCAGGTTCGAGGTCAAGCCAGGAAATCAAACTACAAGTCAGGGTCGGGATCAGGTTCAGCAATCAAAACCTGGGTCAGAAAGTCCAATGATCATTAGGCAGGTCCATAGCGATGAGGCAGATCCGAGGTCAAGCCACAAGTCAGCCTGCAGATTGGGATACAAATCAATATGGTCTATGTCTATAAATCATAGAATGTTTTGGATTGGAAGGGACTTTTGATGGTCATCTAGTCCATCCCTCCTGCAGTGAGCAGGGACACCCTCAACTAGATCAGGTTTCTCAGAGCCCTGTTCAACCTGACCTTGAACTTTTCCAGGGATGGAGCTTCTACCACCTCTCTGGGCAACCTATTCCACTGTTGCAGCACTCTCATAATTTTTTTACATTTCTTCCTTATATCTAGTCTAAATCTCTTTTAGTTTAAAATCATTACCTCTTATCCTTTTGCTACAGATGCTGTTAAAAGGATTGTCCCCTATCATTCTTATAGGCACCCTTTAAATACTAACAGGCCACAATAAGGTGTCTCCAGAACCTTCTCTTCTCCAGGCTGAACAACCCCAACTATCTCAGCCTTTCTTCATAGGATCAGTGTTCCAGCCTTTCTTCATAGGATCAGTGTTCCAGCCCTCTGATCACTCTTGTGGCCCTCCTTCGGACCAACTCAATCAGATTTATGTTTTCCTTGTGTTGAGAACTCCAGAGCTGAACACAGTGCTACAGGTGGAGTCTTGCTAGAGCAGAGAAAAGGGGGAGAATCACCTCTCTCAACCTGCGGATCACAATTCTTTTGATTCAGTCCAGGATACTGTTGACCTTCAAGGGCTGCAAGTGCACATCACTGGCTCACATTCAGCTTTTCATCCACCAGTACCCATAAATCCTTCTCTGCAGGGATGCTCTCAATCCCTCCACGCCCCAGCCTGTGTTGATACCAGGGATTGCCCTGACCCAGGGACAGAAACTTGTGAGGTTCACGTGGGCCTACTTCTTGAGCATGTCCAGGTCCTTCTGGATGACACCCCATCTCTCAGGCATGTTAATCACACCACTAAGCTTGGTGTCATCTGCAAACTTGCTGAGGGTGCACTCTATCCCACTGTCTGCATCATTGATGAAGATATTAAACAGCACTGGTCCCAACACCAGATACCTGTCATCACTGATTTATGTCTGGAAATTGAGCCATTGACCACTACCTTCTGGATATGACCATCCAGCCAATTCTCCATCCACTGAACAGTCTACCCATTAAATCCCTATCTCTCCAATTTAGAGAGAACGATTTTGTCGGGGACCATGTCAAAGGCCCTACAAAAGTCTAGATAGATGACATCCATTGGTCTTCTCTTGTCCACTGATGTAGTCACTCTATCATAGAAGACCATTAGGTTGGTTAGGCGGGACAACAGTGGTTGTCTTGAATGTCGCATGACTGTGGCCGAGCAGAGGACAGGCACTCCTGTAACAGCAATTGTGCTTCATAAATATGTCCTCAAATCTGTGGTGACAAGGTTTTCAGGCTTCTATTGACAAGCAGCAGCAGAACTTCTGGAGCCACTCCTAGGAACAATAGAGAATGGTCTTGAATGTGACTTTACGTACTTGAGATAACAGAAATACCACGGCAGAATCTCAATTAATGTGCTTGTCTGCTTGCTATCTACAATGGCAGTCCTGGGACAGCCTGATGTCAGTCAGCCTGCATTAGAGATTATTATTCAGAAAGACTATCACTTTATCTAAAAGCAAACAAGAGAAAAAGTCCTGAACAGGCTGTTCTCTGCTTCTTCTGTGAGTACAATAATTGCTAATATGTTAGGCAAATCAGGTACTATAAGTAAAGGCCATACGATGAAGTCATAGCCTTGTCAAAGATGCATTTCATGTCTGCCCTATCCATCACTGTCTGGAGATTTCAATTTCACAGGTGAAACTTCCAATCTGATAAGGACATCGCTGCTTATATTGCTCAGTTGCTCTGCATCATTGAGCATTGTAACTGGTGATTTTCTCAATGACAAGTTACATAATTGTCTTGTCTTTGGAGTTCAGCATCATCTTTTTCTTGAGTCAAATTTATCATTTGTAGTTGTTTGGGAAAAGGCCTCAAGCCACTGAATCAGAATCACTACAAACTAAGATAAGTCTTATTACAGCAATTAATCTGAATCCTGTTGTCCAAATTTCTAGTCAGACCATAGAGTGGTCCATATAGGGATTCAAAGTTGATAAATGTTGTTTCTGTAAAAAGAAAAACTGCAATGCTTCAGTTTGGTCAACAAAGGTTGATAGTATGAAGCATATTATGTCAAAGATTCTCATTTGTGGGCATCTGTGCCTCCTTTGACAATGAGTAAAGAAGGGTTATCACATCCAAGGAGTCTTGATGATCTCTGAAATGCTCATTACAATGGTAATAAATGCGCATGAGAACAAAATGGAAGTTAACTGAGATGACCTCTGAAGATAGACATTCCATAACCTTATTTTCATAAATTATCAAGTCTGCTCCAATGATAGTGGCATGGACATGAACACTGGCATAAATGTGAGGTGAATATTTTCTGTGGATTTTTCTCAGAAAAATTCTTGTTGGTACATAAGTCATCAGAAGGAGATATTAAAATAGGTTAATAAAGTATCAATCTCCATTCCTGAAGATAATCAATCAATATTGAATTGGGCAAGATCCTGAGGAGTATGGTGTAAACCTTGGGGATCCCTCTGCTTTGAGCTGGGGGGAGAAGGTGGGGTGGACTAGATGACCTTTAGCTTTTGTTCCCAGTCTAAATTATTCTATTAATTCATTTATGTTGTTTGGAATCAATTTCCTTGGCATCTATCAATGAAAAGTAACTAAGAAACATTGTCAGTGAGTTCTTTCAAAAGTTTCCTGAAGAACTGGGAGTTTATAAAAACTTATCAGCGTTATTTCACCTGGATCCAGCAATCAAACCAATTCTCATGAAAGACAGACTTCACCTTCAGTGAACCATACCAGTGGAGAACTATACTGAGCTCGTGCATAGAATAACAAGTTCCTGAATTGATCACATTTATAGAATTATCAGTTATGGTTGTGCCAGCACACAAACCAAAAGGAGTCATGAAAATCTGTCAAGATCATGGAGTGGTAATACGGCATGCTAGTGGCACACATACAGTGATTGTTTTTAAGCAACTGTTTCCTGCTTTTACAGTCAGCATTCTTGAAATTTATTCTCTCAAAGTATTAGCAAATTGTTAGTGAAGATGCTACCGGTATGCAGGTGAAAGCTGCACATTGAGAAAAACTCCAAGTCAAGGTATCCTCACCTGTTGAAGAGTTTTATCTGTCGTACCAATGTTTGTTAAGGTTGTGATATTGGTTATGTGTGAGGATGAGATGAAAAGTTTTGAACTGACATGGTAAGTGAATATGAATTCAGAAGAAATCCAAACAGAAGGACTGTCACTGTTTTGTGTGGTATCCAACTGAGATGCTGTTGCTGTTATGTGCAAGATATTGCAGAAAGAATGTGTCATATTTGTCTTCTGTCTCACTATTTTTTCTGTCTTTCCCTAGGACTCATCTGTGTGTCAGTATTTTTACTGTTTGTTTCTGGAAAGAAGTTATATTCACAAGACACTCGACACAAGTTGTTTCAGTTGCATATGATCAGCTCCACAAGCATAGCAGTCATTATGTCTAATACAGCTCAATACAGTATGGATGGTCCTGGATAATTTTAAGTAGAAGGCTGCCCAAACCTGACACTTCTGAAACAAAACATGGAGCAGATTAATTGTTCTGGGGGCCAAGCTACTTGCCACTCTTTTTTTTTTTCCCCAAAGGTTCTACAGCCTTTTTCCCATTACTTGTTTGGGAATGACATGTTCATAATGAGATCAAAATGCATGTTTCTGTCATCAGGTAGCAGGTGTATGTATGGCCATATGGAAAGGTACACCTGCATTACATGACAGCATTTCTTGCACATCCTGGAATAACATCAACACCTCCTAGGAAATATCTACACATTTTAGCAGGTGGCTGATTGGCTGTACCCTTTGTTTTTGGAATTTTGTTGTTCAACATATGTGTTTATCTGCAGTTAGCTAATGTCATGGCTGAGTGCTTAAATACCAGATAAGTGTTCACATTCTAGTACAAGGAAGGGCTTCATGCACTCTTTTTGTGGAATCTACAGGTACAGAATATTTTATCTGGAAAATTTTCTAGTGTTTCCATCCACAAAACATTTACAAGAATGCTCTTTCTTAGATAACATCTGTGGATTTGGACATTCCTGTGCTCCAGAAACATTTACAATACTTTCAAATAATACAGCACATTATGACTTGTGGTATGGACAGATGCCAAATGACATCTCTGCAAGGTCCAGCTCAGCCTGATCCAACAATGAAAAATTTCAAACAGTCTCAAATGGATTTCTTACCAAGACCATAATGTATAGTTAATGTAGTGAAAATATCTGTGAGACCTGACTTCAAGATAATACTAAGGAGGAAGAGAACAAGTTATTACTGACCTTCTTCTGATCTAGTAAATTAATAAATCAGTGTCAATTTTAGTCAAGCTGATTATAGTTACAACAGCAAAGACTGTATCAATGAGCCAGATCCATCAATGCTATTTTTGAACAGCTACTTCTATAACCCTGAAAAAGAAGGAAAAAAAAAAACAAAAACACATCTTCAGGCATTTAGGAGTTCATGTACTGTATTGACATAATTTTTAAATGGGCAATTAGAACCCTACTGATTTTAATTATTGGCAGTTTTCAGATCCTATAAAAAGCTATCTTGAGCCAATTATCAGACATATTTGCAATTGTTCCTTGTGTCATAGCAACTTTATGGACTTCTGCCATCCTTCATTACCATAATTTTTTCTCCACATTCTCTCTTAAGAGTCCTCACCTAAACCTGGAGTTCTTACCCCTACCCTTTCTTCTTAGCATTATCATTCCTCATTGTGTGCACACCAGTAGGTCCTTGTGATTGTATGTTTTTAAAAAGGACCTTTTATCATAGAGGAAATAATCTTTCTCATGTTAAAAAAAGGAATTTTGCCCCAAAATAGGGGGAAAAGCAGCTACTACTGACAACATACCAACAGACCCTTGCAGGAAGGGATGGACAGGAGTATTTCTCTACAGCTCAGCTTTTCCTTTGTGAAAGATCCCAGAAACCAGTATTGCAAAATAGCTCACCTTCCCTAGGGGGTCCATAGAGTTCTACAGTGTCTAATGTCATGGTTCACATACACAGAATCCCAGACATGAAGGACTACTGCAATAATGTAACACAACTTTCTGCATCACAATGGCCACAGAGACTCCTGCTTCAAACCCCCAAAATTCTGGTTGTGGTACAGTATGCCTGTTACACAGTTATTCATTAATAATTCAGTGTTCCTTCTATCTTGAGTTAAAATCACAGAATCATAGAATCACAGAATGGTAGGGGTTGGAAGAGACCTCTGGCAATCATTGAGTCAACCCCCCCCTACCAGAGCAGGATCATCTAGGGCAGCCCACACAGGAACACATCCAGGCAGGTCTTGAAAGCCTCTAGAGAAGGAGTCTCCACAACTTCTCTGGGCAGTCTGTTCCAGGGCTCCATCACCCTCACATGAAACTTTTTCCTCATGTTGAGGTGGAACTTCTTGTATTTCACTTTGCTACCATTACCTCTCATCCTAACACAGGGCACATTGAAAAGAGACTGGACTTTTCTACTTGACACCCACCCTTCATATATTTATAGACATTAATAAGATCCCCTCTCAGTCTTCTTTTTTCCAGGCTAAACAGCCCCAGTTGTCTCAGCCTTCCCTCATAAGAGAAGGGTCCAGTCCCTTAATCATCCTCGTGGCTCTCCTTTGGACTCCCTCTAGTATTTCAATGGACAGATGTTCGATGGACAGTTACCCTCATTATATGTGTAAGTTAAATTTCCAATTTTAGTTACTGCATAATCTTTTATGGTTTTCTACTGTAGGAAAAAAGATTAAAGCATTGTTTCAAATGGTTTGCAGTGGCTGTATGATGAGCTGAGTAAGGGAAGATCAAACTCACTCTGATACATGAAATAACTTTAAAATTCTTTAAAAGATAAAATCAGAAAAGTAAAATCAGCAGACACATACTGTGTATTTTGATGATGCCCAGATACATATATGTAGACTAGAAAGTTGCATCGTCATAGGTTTTTTACTAAGGAAAGCAGCCTTTAGGCTTTCCTTATAAGCAGCTTCTTCAAGACTATAAGGGATTCTTTTGTCTACTTTCTTTTTTCACTTTATCCATGTTTTCTGAGTATGCATGCTAAAATTTGTTGCAGGGCTTTGGTGCTAGTTTCGCTAATGGAGGAAAAGCTGAAGCCATACCACTGAAGGCTTCATCTTTTCATTCTACCTGTCTAACTCTGAAGTCTTCATAGTCTTACAAAATCCAAAATCCTCCATAATTTTTACAGGCGTGAACATTTTCATGTGGAATGTTTAGCAGATTCTGAAGACACACAATGGGAAACTGTTTTCTTAAGTCACGAAGATCTGCTCATGTAAAACATGATATTCTGGTTCTCATCATTGCATAATTTTGACAGTTTCTTCTGATCCTATCTATCATCCAGAAATGGAAAATAAGGTGCAAAAAAGGGATAAATTATTCCAGAAGCCAGAGAATAGGTCCATAACAGTACAAAACCCAGAAACTAAATGTTCTGATGCTGTAATGATTGCTTGCAATGATAACAATAATCTCTGTGAATTATGACCCAGTAAAATTATACTTTACTGTGAAATTATATTTTATCGACTCCACCTTTTTCTCACATTTTTTTCTGACTGCAAATTTCTATGACTTGTGTATGCCAATATTTAAATTTATTAATAGCTAGTTACCCAAATGGGTGCTAAACATTTAAACCTCTGCAAAAATTGATAACCTCCACAAGCCATAGGGCTTGAACATTTATTAAGGCTGTTAGCATGAGCTTATTGTCACTGATGCCTTCTCTAACTCTGTAAGTTTTGATATTTACAAGAATTTTCCAGCACCTCTAGAAATGACACCAGACAGATTTCTATTATGTGCTGCAGGTAATACAATTTTGAGAATGACTTTTCTTTGAGTTCAGCTTGTAGCTCAGGCAAATTGTGTGAAGCAGGGCTAGTGTCTTCTTCAGCCCAGTCTCGGCTAGCTGCTAATATGACTTTTAAGGTTATTCATATACCTAGTCTAGAGCTCTTTCATAGTGGTCTCACACAGTTTACTGAAGTTTTTAGCATTTCTGGTTTAAAGAAATTCAAACTTTTCCATATCCATCTCTCCAATACAGCTAACTTCAGTACCTATTTCCTGAAGTTTTTCCGAGTTCACTGTTTTGATATATGGAACTTTTCTCACAGATTTATTCAGATTTGTTTTAGCTTTAGTTTAATCTGACCCACATTAAATTAACTTCAATTTAAACTGAATCAAGCCATAACTATTTTCTGTGACCTAGTCTTCTCCCACCTTCTTGTCTCTCATACCAACCTGTCTGAAATAACCACAATTTTTCAGGTCAGCGGCTATTTAATAAAAGAAAAATCCTATCACCTGTAACACTGAGGAGTATCTAGGCTTTACTACCATCTGCAGAATTTGTTCTCCTGTCTGCTCCTCAGAAATCAAGTCCTGCTAGTACTTAGCCCACAACAGTTTTAAAGAAGTCTTTATTAATTTCCCAGTTTAACACAGGAATTTGTACCAGACTCACAGTATTGTTCTAGTAGAAATGTTTTTACTAGGATTCCCAAAAAATATATTTTTATGCTTTTTATTTTAGCCATCTCAGTTTTATTGTGCTTTCCTTCCTAACTTAATAGCCTATCTATAAATGTATGTGTTAACCTACTGCTTTACGTTCTGTTTCTGTTTCCAGAGCAGCTCATCCTCTCCAATGAATGCTTTATCACCACAATTGCTCTTCTGTCATGTTCTAATCATCTTTATAATGCCCTAGATCATATCTTGCTCTGGTAGTTCATGCCCTTCCATCTTGTTGCTCAGGTTTTATCCAGAAAATCTAGCCACTGTCCAGTTTTGTGACTTTCAGAGTGTTGGACCCTCTTAATCAGCAATTTCAACAAACAAACAGGTCACCTATCGCAGAAGTAACCTCCTCCATGATATTCTAATCCTGGGAAGTTGATGGACACTAGTATCTCCAAATTACAGGGAAAATATTTTGTGGTCAATATTGTAGGAAGTAAGGCAAAAATCGAATTGTTTGTTGCTTTTCTGTTACCCCATGGGCTTTGAACCAAGCATAGCCTGTGAAGAAAGGGTCTTTATCAACCTCTTTGAGGGGTTGGAGAGTAAAGGAGAGCTTGTTTAGAGAACTCCTGCCAGAATAAGAAGGCCAGAATTATACAGCACCTCTCTGAACTAAGAAGCAGAATAAGCAGGACCTCATCCTGACACAGAGGCTGATGAGGCAGAATCTTGTTACAAACTGGAGGTTATTTCCTGCGTCAGATTCTCATAACTCTGCTTATTGGTCCCAGTGGTTCACAATCCACTTCCTCCAGACCACAGTGTAAGTTAAAGAGAACAGTAGCTCTGACAGAAGACAGACAGTAAGTGCACAATTATATATGACTTTAAACTATAGGGCAAAGGTATGATCGCTTATGCTTGTAGGTAATAAATATATTTTTATATCCTTGGTTAATGTGCTCTTCTCATCTTGTTGTTTCACCTGCCTGCACCTGTGCAAGCTATCTACAGTAATGGGATATTATTTGTACTTGTATATAAAGTATTAGTTTTGTTGAAATGTGATCTGCATGTTTTTAGTAATATTTTATTAAAAACTTCCAAAGGAAGACACATCCTACAATATGAAAGCATATTTCCCTTGCATAAATAAGCTTCAAGTTTTATTAAAAATCATAACACTCCATAATATATCATGAAATATTAATTTCATATTCATAGCCATAGTCACAAGATATTTCCCGAAACACAATGCAAAATATAAAGAAAATACCACAACCAAGTTTTAATTAGGTAGAGTCTTAAGATAATAAAATCAGTTCTTCTCTTACAAAAAGTAGCTTAAGGCAGTTCTGACCATGTGTTGCTTATGACTCTTCTTTTGAAAATCTGAGTACTGTTGGTGAACCCTTGCTGAGATTCTCTCCCTTTTTCTCCTGGATAAAAATGTTCACTGCACGAAGGACTGTTCAACAGTCTGGAGTGTTGTCCCAAAATTATAATACTTCACAGTCTTTCAATTGCACCTTTCTTCAGCACTTTGTTTCAGTTTAAAAGTTCTTGAACTTCAATCAAAATGTTTTTTGGTATTCAAATCAAGGTCTAATAAAGATATTTTCTTCAGACTATGCATCTCTAAACAGACGTTTAGAAAACAGCAAGATGACCATTTCCTTTTAATTCAACCAGTGGAGACAGAGAGTGATAATGAAGGGGGGAAAAGTAGCTCACAGTTTACAAGGTTATGAGACCCGTCCAGCCTGTAACTCTCCCAACTAACTAAACTCAGAAAAGGTACTATGCCAAGGAAGACAAGTCAATGGCAAATGGCTACTCAGCATCCTCCTCCTTTCACTCCTGCAGCTGCCTGTGGGACAGATGCTGATGATCATGGCACTAAGAATATCCTTAGTTACACAGTAGCTGACATGCAAAATTAGTGTCCTTTCTCTTGTGAACATGTCAATTACCACTCCACAAATCTCTGCATTTTTGAAGTCATTGGTAAAGTAGCACAAGGCAGTGTGTGGGAAACAACAGCCAGGCACAAAATGACTGACCATATGATAAATTGCATCACTGAATCTGAGATCTTGATTCTTTCCTTGTCACCACTAGTCCCTTAAATCCAGATGCTTTTGATTGTCTTCTATTGCATTTCCCATAGCATTCCAATGGAAATAGCCTGTTACATATACGGATCATCAGTCACACTGATGAGATACCTTCCCGTGAAGCAGACTTTATTGAAGAGCAGGTTGTCATTGTGGTAGAGAATACTCTTTGGACTGCAATAGGAGAGCTAGCTGTGTGAATGCTACTGTTGATCGTCTAATCACCAAAGTCTAGTGCAAATATGCTGTCCATGTACAACAGTCTAATGCACACAGAATGTTGCAGCTGAAGGTAAGCAGAAAAGCACTTAAAATATCTTAGTTTGTGGGGTTTTTTTGTGTTTTTTTTTTTTTTTTTTTATTACATACCCATGCAAAATGCTTGGTAAGATTCAAGTATCCATTGAGACTGTTAGAGTTTGGTAGGAATCAGTTTCCTTTTTTTATTGGAAAAAAGTAGCTACTAACTAATGTGATTACTTACTATCTTTATTTAGAAGAAAATGTACACATGCATTCACCATTCCTTCCTTTACTCTCTCTCTTCAAATATGCTTTTTATTCCCACCTATTTCAAAGGAGGAGGGCAAAAAACCCTCCCTGTTTTGTTCCCCAGATATCCCTATTTATGCTTCTTAATAGCAACAGATGCTAAAAGGGTTTCTGTGTGACATTTGGGAAATGAGGGAAGTGGATAAGCTTATTTTTAGAAAAAAAAAAGACACCCTATATTAAAAAAAAAGTTGTCATGTCTGCTTCATGCATTGTGTTTTGAGGCATGGTTTTCCTAATGAAGAGTCTAGGCAAGTCAGTGCTGGTGAGGAAATGGAGCACCAGCCCAGAAGGGAAGAAAAACCCAACACAGCCTCAGTAACATAATGAAAAATGACTGTGGTGTGACTGAACCAGGGATCTTTTTCAGATTAAAAATGAATTTACTGGAGGGATGATTTTCTTAAGCAGATGAAATGAGTGAGCTATTAGCATGGGTCTTAAACATCATTCTTATTGACAAATTTTTTTTTTTAATTACTCCCCATGAAGATTTTTAGCTATCAGAAACACCTAGAAGAAAAGCACTTGACTAGTTGCACACCACCACTGCTGGCAGAAATGTGTGACATCTTAAGCAGATGATCTCTTGTCCATTTATTTTAAAGTCAAGAGACAAGAATGTTTGTACTAAAGCACAAAGCAAGGAGCTGTCAAGGTTCGGTTACAACCTTCTGCCTTCAGACACCAGTTCAGTTTGTGCCCCAAGCCCAAAGCAGATTAGAGCTGTTTTGGACTTGACCAGGGCTTGCCTAGTAACAGTTCCCAGACACTATTTGCTGCCTGTGGGCAGACACAGGAAGGCACACACACCTCAGAGACTCCTATGCAGAATGCCCCAGTGGCAGCAGTGCCAGAATCTCTCCTGCTGGTTTCCTTGCACATAGGGACTTCACTGCTCCACTACTCACTACCCTCATGCTGGTGCGAGGATTCAGGCCAAGTCACAGAATTTAGCTCAAACTTCCTGTGTTGTTACTTAGGTCTGGTCAGCTGTTCAAAGGCAGATGTGTCCTGTTACTGTATGTATCATTCGTTATAAGATCAGCATCATTTAGGTAGACAAAAAAGCGCAAGATTTTCCAGCAGTTACTCAGTCCTGCCCCAAAGAAAGATGTTTATAGATCAGAAACACTGGTATCTGAAGTTTTACCTGTGGTTCATTTTATAGATAACAACCATATGCAATGATGTATCTGGATCTGAGTGATCACCATGTTTGAGGGTGTTTGGATCTCCCTTGTATATAACCTCAATAAACAGCAAACCATCTTTTCCCTGTTAGAAGCTCCTTTCATAAGTATCAAAAGGCTAAATAGCTGAGTGGGATGCTAAATCATCCCATTTACATAATCTGCATATCCAAAAAAGTCAGCAAAGAGATAGAGCATAATTTGTACAAATTGCTGCGGGTAAGTGCAGTATGACCACTGCAGAGCATGTAGCCATAGAAGTCAAGCAATGCTCTACCAAAAGAAGTACAATAAGTAGCCACTAACCAGTACCTTCTCTCTTACAATCCTCTGTTCTTACATTTTATATTCCTATTCCACTTCCAGTGGAACACTCTTAATAGGTAACCTTCACTTACATTTAGGCAGTTAACTTGAAGTCCAAAAAGCATATGAATTTCAAGAGTAGGAAGATACTGTTACCTAAGTATCAGAGAATGTGAGAAGATCAGTGCTGTACTTCATATGAAATCTCCAGAAGGAATAGGGTGAGAACAAGAGGTGCCAGTTACAAGGGTAAAGATTACTCAGGCATTTAATGTGTATGTGATAAATCCCTACAAAGTCCATGCTGCTTACAACAAAAGTCTAAGAAATGGGTCATGAATCCATGTGTGAAAATGATGATATGTGTAGGAAAGCACTTCCTCACATCTTACCTGCCTTTAAGAGCACTCTGCCAGTACTAGTCAGCTGTTTTGGAAAAAAAAAAAAATAAAAAAAAATCAGTCTTTAGTATTTTTAAATTAGCTAAATGGGAATGCTCAGCTCCTACTGAATGTTAATTAGTAACTACCAGCTTTTCCACATTCAGGTAAAGCTGACTGCGTGAGCAAACTTCATTCTGGCATCTTCTAACTTCTGACTCTTTTACTTTGTAATTCAAATGACAATTTCAATACATGCCAGGAGGGTTTGGACTAGGTGATCTTTAAAGGTCCCTTTCATCCCCAGCCATTCCATGATTCTATGATACAATTGCTTGCATTGTATGTGTGTACAACACCTATGTGCTACACCTGAAGAAAAATTAAGGACCTTAAAATTGGTAATATTAGTACTACTATTTCTTTAGTTTGTGAATAACATGATTGCTTTTTAAAAAATGTTGCGGGTTTTGGTTTGTCTTTCTTTTTTTTGTTGTTGTTGTTGTTGTTTGGGTTTTGTTTTGTTTTGTGATCTAGTGCTCTCTTTAAAAGGTTAATCACTTCAGAAAGCTTTGTTGACACAAAAGCCTGTCTCTCTCTTGCTATCCCCAAAACCCCCTATGCTGTTAAAATTGTTATAATTTACAAACGAAATAAATTATGCTGACAAATGCTATTATCAGATTACCGTGACTTCTGGTACCATGCAACGGTAAGGATGACAATTTGATCAGCTCCTAGGCCACAATACATCATATTCACAGGCCCATGGTATATGAGTTCTTTTCTATTTGGAACCACTTTTTTTCTGGAACTGAGAAACCAGTATGTGTCATATTAAATACTACAAATGAAGACATATGAGATGATAGCAGAAAAAAATTCCCAATTTCTAGCCTTTTATACTTGGTTGTGAAGGGAAGGTACACTGCTAATTTGGTGCTTGAAAAGCTACTTTTAAACTTTTTTTTTTTTGGTCTTACTTCAACTTCTAAATTTTGTAACCTCTGCTTCCTTTCCTATCTTTCAGATGCTGCATTTAACTGAAGGGAAATGCAAGTAACTTGCTGTAGATCCAGGCAGTGGTGAATCTGTAGGTTCTTTAAACATACCTGGATGGCCTGCACAGTGTGCACAGCGTAAGATCAAGGAGAGACGTAGCATTTGTGACCTGAACTGAGAACAAAGTCACATCAATAGCCCTGAGAGAATCACACAAATTGGCATGAAAATAACAAACCAGTTATTTGTGAGCAAGGGTGGGAGAATATACATGCTACAGGAATGTCCAGAAACATGACAGATTCATCATGAAAATGAAGGAAGAAATTATGTCATGAAAAATGCATGAAATCAAAAGCAGCCACAGTACAGCAGAGGGTGTTTCCATGGAAGCAGTCTCCCACATGACAGCAAGGTCAGCAACAAGTGTTACAGGAAGAAACCGGGAGGACAAATGTCACCAAATTAAGCCTAAATGTCACATTGGCTTATAAAACAATATATATAAGAATGTAAACTGATCATGAGTGTTTTCCTTGGAGTAGAAAGTTAATTATTTCCTATTGAGATTGTATCTGTAAATATACAGCAGGTATGCAAAAAAAATCAGTGATGGATAAATGGGAACAGAAAAAGTACAAGTGCTTTGTCTTGGTCTTGTTCAGTAACCAGCTTGTCAAAGTAATTTGTAATTATCCTTGTTCTAGTTCCTGCTGAAACTCCTAAGATATACAATGTTAATAAAAGGTATTAAAAGTAGTATTTTATGTACAGAGGCAGCTTCCTAGGAGATGTAAAGTTAAAGTGGGTTCCACCATCCATCTTGAAACACAATTGTCCATGAAATAGCTCAACTACTTAGATTTAGGACTAATGCAGGAAGAAAAAGAAAAGAAGTAAAGTATTAAACTTGTAAACCAGGAAATTTTTCAGACAGCATACGTGCTAAGTGAAAGTAAAAAACCCCACATTATTAACACGACAGACACTGACTAGGCCGATGAGATGTAAGAATAATGCAAGAGCATTATTAATAGCTTATGATAAGGTAACAATTCAATAACTTAATGTTTATATTTGCAAGTCTTGACCTCAGTGCTATGCAGATTACAGGAAGATACTCAACCAAAGTGTTTCAAAAATTGTGGATTATGCCTATTCCAGATTAATACAGCCTTTGTAGCTATTGTTCTTGTAAATTCAAGGCATATCTGAATGACAAATTCCTGTTTTCTGGAGAAAAGAAATCACACCTCAATTGAAAAGGAAATATTTTGTTCGCATTCTCTTGTACCTGACTACATAGAAGTGTCAGCAACCAGCTGAATATTGTGCTGAGCAAGAAAAAAATTATAAATATTATTGATTTACATTTACCTTGTCTGTTTATTCTATGCCTTGCAAACATTTTGTTACAATTGAGACATCTAAAGATGCCATTCCAAGCTTTCATGGGATGATCAACATTATCCTGCCTTCACCAAAAGGAAACATTTCATCACAGTGGGAAGGTACATTGGCACAAGAGGTAACTGTTCAGAGAATTACATCCAAGCAAGGGTTATGATAAGAGAAGGTCACAGTTTATTAATGTCAGTTTCTCTCACCTACTGAAATAAATCATATGACATGCACATCTGTTTGGATGAGAATGCCAGATGTGCAGGTGAGATGTTTCTATCTATTATGACAAGGCATCATTCCCCACAGATAACAGTAGTACCAGTGTTTCTATGCATGCCCTCCATGCTTGTTTTGTATTTTGCTTTCTTTCTTGTTCTTTTTGTTCTGTTTTGTTTTCCTTCTATTTAATTTATTAATATTAAAGCACAGAAAATAAGATAATGCCTTGGCAAAAATTATGTTGGCAGGGATGTGTCCAAGGATGAGGATTGGAAACTGATGCCTTGCAAAGCTACAGGTCACAGCCATACATACAGACTGTTATATTCTGCTAAACTGACCTTAACAATGAGAGATATCACACTTTATCAGTTTAGATACAATCCAGACAAACTATTTGGCATTAAAAAACTACTTCTTTATTCCCATCATTTTGTTTATGGGAGGAATATGACAAGTTACTGTAGTTAAAATTGACAGCATTGGTCTTGCTCAACAGATTCTGCACATAGAGTAGACACTTTAGAGACTAGTAGCAAAGAATTTTCAATGTGGTTTTTTTTATTACTGTAGAGAATATTTTGGGTTTTTTTACTGAATGCAAAGATGAGACTTTTACAGTTTAAGGTGATCAGACAGAAGAGTGACACTTGCCACTTTTTTGTTTTCCTTGAGGAATCCTGAAGGATTAGTTTAGTATCTTTATTTTATATTGGTATTCATACAGTTTTCTGCCTGTTACATAAATTCACCTATGAAATAAAGCAACTTTGACATGATCTAATGGAAGCTTTCAAAAATTGTAACAGAACAGAAAGGTGATCAAAAGAAATTTCTCCTATGGTGAAGGCTTCAAAAATTAAGGGAATAATTTACAGTTAAGACATGATAAGTGATGGAAATAAGAAATGACAATTCAATTTATGGTATCTCCAGATTTGTTTGGAATGAAGACCAAAAAAGTGACAAAAGTTATTTATGTTGATATATGAGCTATGAAGGAGCTCAGAGATTTATAGAACTTTGTATAACTGTCCATTTTCTGTAATTTCTGTGTAACATAATTTAACATACCTCAGTTTCTGTTCACAGTGTGATCAACATTATTTTGGATTTACAATCTCTCCTTTAATTTGGAAGGTGGGTCCTTAAGTACCTTTTCCTTTCTAAGCAGCCATTGTAGTAGCTGTGATTAAATACAAGGCTTTTAAGTACAGTTCCTAAATTTGTATGTCTTAAAAATGAATATTGTTGATAGAAAGCACAGTACCATGTAACTCACTTCTCCATTTGGACTGACAGAACCTGTGACTCTCAGCGGTTGATAACTACCCTGAAGCCCATCTACTTTCTTAGGCTATTTCCTTAGTGAAGTAACTAAAAGGCTAAAGGTCGGGTGAACTTTCCCGTGAGGCACTAAACCATTCTTTGGCTAACATCTGCAGTATGCAGTGTTTCATAATGTGTTTTCTATATGTTATGTGTAAGTGCTTGACAGGTATTTGTTAAGTTGCATAGCTTAGTAAATAGTACATGCAGTTTCTGAAAAAAGAACTAACTACTGTAATCAAAGCAGATAAACATCAATTTCTATTTTCATATGCTGTGGTTGCAATTCTATAATTCTGTTGCTTGCTAGCTAATGATTTTGTTTAAATAAGAACCATAACAAACTGTATGTGATAATAAGTATCATCTAGCACCATCAGAAAGGTCACAGGACTCAATTCTACCATTTCTTCTTATTTTATAACATCAACATTGTAGGATTTCAATTTGTTTTCCTCCCCATTTCATTTTAATGAGCCTCCTGGGATATATTAATGGAGCATATATTTGCAAAGCAGCATGAGATAAAGGTGCTTTCTGAGCCAGATTCACCACTAAATGTGAGTCCTTCATTTATATTAAATACCCAATTATTAGACTACTGGTGAATGTTTGGTCACATTAGTAGCCATGGCATAAGTGATACAACCTCAATAAAAGTAAAAAGAAAGTAAAAAGAAAGTAAAAACTGATCAGAATTTAGCATTCAAGCCTAAAACTAGCTCAAACTGTTTCAATATTCATTTGATATTATCCACTGTTTATGTTTTTAACCATGTCCAGAGGTATGTTGTACTGTCTCTAGTGAAGAGTGCTGTACATATCCTGAGTGGTTAACCACTAAAATTCTTAACCCTGTAAAGATTTGTGAATCAAAATGACCTTCTACAAAGTTGTCAGTCTTTTCTGAAAGCTCTGCAGAAAGCCGTGTGTATGTGCTAGTCTGCATAAATACAGCTATGAGTCTATATGGACCAGAATCACAAATAACATTTTTGTGCTCCTTTTTTTTTTGTGATGCTGGATTAAATTTTATATGGATCTATACAGATCTTTATGATTTATTACCATTGGAAGCACTTAACCCCGACTTTGGAGGATAATTCAGATAGTTATTTGTCAAAAAGAAGCCTACACTTATTTGTCAACCGCCAATAGGAAGGTAGGACATTTGTCTATCTTATCAGAAATTTATTCCTCTGGAGGTGATAAAATAACTACATAATGATCAAACAAGCCCAGAGTTTTCAACAATAATAAAATGAGTTTGTTTAAGGGGAAATGGTACAAGTGAAGTAAAGAAAGCCACTAAAGCATTCTACTATTCCCCTGCTTAGTGACATTTCACCTTTAAAAGAAAGAGTAAATGTGTTATTCTCAGTGACAAAGAAAAGAAGATGAATCAAAATTACAAATTATCAGCCTATTCTCTTTTTCTGGTGCCCGATTCATGCTTTGTGCCTTCCCATCACACTTGGTCCCACTGGTTACTACTCCCCTGGTTCTGTTTGATTTTACACCTTATGGGCTTTGATAGATGTGTTTCATTACTTCACAGTTGTATATGTTTTTAGCCATTCAGCTTTGCCACCATTACCAACTTGATCCAGTGCTTTGATTAATAAAAAAAAAACAACCAACCAAACAAGTAGCATTCATACCCTAAAGATGTACAGAAGTTCTGGGGTTAAATATCAAACTACTCAGTCTTTGCCTGACAATGTTTTTGAGATAGTTGTCTAGTATTTTGATCTATATTTTATTAGAATGATATATGATAACTGAAATCCCAACACAGACTAAACCTGTGAACATATCCTTTATATTAAAGCTTTCCAAGCAAATCAACTTCCATTCTGATTGACGGATAATGAAACATTCATTTCCAAGGTGACTGATTTTTCAGTGCTATTCCTTGTCCATAGGTGCCAGGACTTTTCAAATATACTACTTTTTAATAAATGATTTGATATGATTAATTAATTATCATTTAAATGCATTTATCTATTCATTTGGCAGTGTTAACTGCTCGGTTTTTACAGATTTATTTTCATGTTATATAGCTTTTAACAACTTATTTCCCAGAGATCATTTTTTCAAATGATCTGAATCGTCTCTTTTTTTTTTTTTTTTCTTTTTTTGTCATTTTGTTGTCCTTTGTTGTCTTTCTCTTAATTTCAGTTTTACTGAGCAAGCGGATTTGAAACATATAAATGTTAAGGTTATATAAGCAAACATACTGCAGTAAATTGGATACGCTAGATACATAAACTGCAAAGAAAAAGACTTACTCTTAGATGATGTAATTTCCTAATAAACTATAAAAATACAGATTGTAGCACATCTCTAACTACTGGCCCAATGGAATAGAACCTTATACTTAAGACAACACAGGAGTCTTACACAAAAAAAACATGAAAAAACCTCCCTCCCTGCCGGTCCCGCCCATGTGTCTTGTCCCACCCAGCAGACGACGAGGGAGGTGAATCGTTACGATCCCCATCCCCAATCGGCGGGGGCGCAGAGGCGGCAGGGCGCCGGCAGTGTCNGGGACATGACAGTGTCTCGGAGGAAGAATAAGAAACAATGTATTGGTTTTCCCCGAGAACAGTCAATAAACGGTGAGGATAAAGGTGGTTTGGTATAGGGGTTATTTTCATATCAATTAACTTACGGCGCAACTAAGTATCAAGGAGAAGAAAGTCACAGTGAGTAGCAAGAGGAAAGGTCAGAGGGAGAGAGAAAGATAGAAAAATCTCACCACCCTTGGATCCAGAAAAGTCTCATAGGATCAGTTCAAGTCTTGAGTTCCTCGGTGGTAGGTGCACCCCAGATAGACTATTTTACGGTCTCTTCTTATACTTGGGATATAGGTGGTATCCCCAGTTTCCATAGGAAGTGTAGAGAGGCAGTGCTAATTTGCATTAACTCCTTCTGGTGTGGTGCCCTCTATAGACCTCCCCTTACCGCAGTCGCTGTGGTTAGCTGAGGACATTATCTCAGAGAAAAGACACAGCCCAGCCTACCCAGAACTTATCTCTTCCTATTGTTCATTTATCTGGAAGGAGACAGGCGAGGATGGCAGAGCCCTTGAGGGCCATTAAGGGCCATTGACACCTCCTCGTTCCAGGTAAGCCTTGCTCTTTTTCCGTCCAGATCTTATCAGCACAAAAGGTAAAAGAAAGGAAGAATCCTTTTGCAAAGGAAGAAATGGCATAATGAGGAGACTCTGCCCTGTTTCCCAAATGTGACGCCAACCTCCTTGCTCTGCATTTTGACATGGTAAAATTGCTTTTCTCCTCCTTTTTGTGCTGATCCTTTTCCACAGAATCATAGAAAGACAGAGTCATTAGGGTTGGAAACGACCTCTAGGATCATTAAGTCCAACCTTCACCCTAACATCTCTCTATCCACTAGACTAGAGCCTCAAGTGCTACATCTACTCATTTTTTAAACACCTCCAGGGATGGTGACTCCACTACCTCCCTGGGCAGCCTGTTCCAGTGCCTGACCACTCTCTCAGTGAAGAATTTCTTCCTAATATCCAATCTAAACCTCCCCTGACACAAACTGAGGCCGTTTCTTCTCGTTCTATCATGAGTAATCTGGGAGAAATGACCAAGACCAGTCTCACTACAACCTCCTTTTAGGTAGATAGCAGTAGATAGTAGATACTACTAGATAGCAATAAGGCCTCCTCTCAGTTTCCTCTTATAATAGGTAACCAGAGATAATTTGCTAATCAAACAAGTTAAGCAATGTTTCAAGAAATTGTTCTTTTGTACCAGAACATCCATTTGGGCAAGAAGCTGAACATAAACATGTTATCTTAAGCAATACTGTACTTCTAAGGTNATTACTAGATCTGTATCGTGAACATTTGCTGTTCAGCCCCATTGAGTTCTGGTATTATTCCATCACTAAGGTCTTGGAACTAAAGCCTGTCCTGTTTTCTTGCGTAGTTATTTCATGTGATAGAATCATAGAATCACAAGGGTTGGAAAGGACCTCTAGGATCATAAAGTCCAAACTTCATCCAAACATCTATCTATCCACTATACCACAGACTCAAGTGCTACATACACTTGTTTTTTAAACACCTCCAAGGTTGATGACTCCACTACCTCCCTGGGCAGCCTGTTCCAGTGCCTGACCACTCTCTCAGTGAAGAATTTCTTCCTAATATCCAATCTAAACCTCCCCTGACACAAACTGAGGCCGTTTCTTCTCGTTCTATCATGAGTAATCTGGGAGAAATGACCAAGACCAGTCTCACTACAACCTCCTTTTAGGTAGATAGCAGTAGATAGTAGATACTACTAGATAGCAATAAGGCCTCCTCTCAGTTTCCTCTTATAATAGGTAACCAGAGATAATTTGCTAATCAAACAAGTTAAGCAATGTTTCA
>VWZY01010801.1:9699-45099 GCA_013399075.1 Chloroceryle aenea
GAGCCTGGCCCAGGATGCCCAGAGAGGCTGCAGAGCATCCTTCTCTGAAAGGACTTTTAAAACCTGCCTGGACAATGCAATACTGGGTAACCTGCTCTGGGTGACACTGCTAGAGCAGGGGTGTTGGACTAGAGGATCTCCACAGGTCCCTTCTGACCCCGACCTTTCTGTGATGGTGAGGAAGGGGGAGCCACACTGATGGCAGTAGTGATGGACGTGGCCAAAGGCCCACCTGAGGGCACAGGTGGCTCCAGAAAATGGCCCTGACCCAGGCCCAGCACCTGCACTCATCCCCATCCACATCTCTGTCCCACTTGCAGGAAACAACAGAGGGGAAATGTTGATCTGCTTTGTTAGACCTCTACAAGGACCAACAGACGTTTGGGCAGGCCACCATCCTGNCTAATGCTGACCAGAAAACTAAATCTCACTAAAATCCAAGTCTTTGGACACAAACCCCTTGCACGTTCACAAAATGGAAGGATGAGTACCATGCAAACTGACCATGGATGGAGACAATGATACAACAACAAACCTTTCCAGATTTAAGGGGAGAAGAATAATTTTTCCATCTTCTCTATAGCCTATTTAACTTGCATGTTTGGTTTTATAGAGATATGTTCCTCATAATCCAGCATGGACTTGTGCTAAAAACCTCACATTATTTTTATAATAGTATTTTTTAAATTAAGACTCTCCCCAGTGGGACTGTGCACAGTAGTAAAGTTAAACACCCACGTAAGTGATAGCAGGATCAAAGACCATGAATCACAGAGGTTTCCTTGCAAGCACATTTAGTAGGATGAATAATTTTATATATACTTCATCCTAAAAGAAAAACCAATACAGCCACACTCCTTTAAAGAAATAAAAATCCAATGGTAAGAAAGGGAAGAAATCATCCATAAAAAGCAGTCTGTACAGTGACAATGAAGAAACAAAAAAAAAGTTCATGATTATGCTGTGCAGATGGAAAATGCTAACTGCTAAGCCAAATTAAATAAGATCTGGAAAACCAGTTGCACCCTCTCATGCAATTTAATTTACTCCTCTTTAAATAGAAGGCAAGATAATGACCATTTGGGAGAGCTTGGAATCTAAAAATTCATTGGTATGCCCACTCTGAGCCTTTTCTCTCTATTTTAATGGTAAGCCCACCAAAAATGTTAATCCTAAAAAAAAAATTTACAAGAAATTGTTGTATCTAGGCACAGATTTTCTCAGAAGAGCTGGAACAGACAGGAGGAGAGGAGGAGAGCGCTAATTTCTTACAACCCTAAAGGGCTACATCTTGCCTGTGTGATGGCCTTTGGCAGCCTCCATGCCAAAGACATTTCTGGTGTCCTCTGCTGAGGTTGCTGACAAAGTATTAAATTTTAGATACGTAGCAGCATCAGTCTGGAAACAAGGCCAAACCTGCTAGACTGCATTGTAAAAACTATGAATCCAGTACCTGCCTCTGACAGGAACCACACGCTTCAATGAGAACCTCCAGATTCCGTTATTAGAGAGCTGCCCATCAGTTAAAACACAGCTCAGGTTGAAAATGAATTATTCCATTATAAACAATCTGAGCTGCAAGGAACAATATAGAAGTACAACGCCCACACCTCTGAGACGCTGAGCATCCACCAGGCAGCAGAGCCTGGATCATTATTCCAAATGAGATGTGTAAAGCCTCCATTTATTTCTTGTTTACATCAGTAAATGCCAGGCTTCACAGTGGCACAAGGTACGTTGGGGGAATCTCAACTAACAGTAAATTAATCCGGTTGTGGAGGAAGGGCAATCACAGGATGCATTGAATTAGCGCATCCTTTGCCTCCAGAGATGTCTAAGAAGTCGTGACATGGAAGGGAAAGAAAACAAATGAGTCTCCCAAGATGGATCTCACAAGTAAAAACAATCACGGGAACAGCATCATGATTCTGCTTTGCCACCTCACGCTGCCAGTGCTCCTTGAATGAAATCAGTTCAGAGATTAAAACTCCCAGGTAATTATTAGCATTTTCAGACAGACAGTTATGAAGCTCTAATTTAAAAAACAAAACCAAAACAGCTATTTTATTGATATTTGCTGTATATCTCTAGAAGGTTCCTTGTTAAAGAAACCCTGGTGACACCACCTCCTGTGCTATTGTACCTTCTCAAGCTGATGTACCATAACCAAACTTCATTACGGTGCAGCTCTGGCCTACAACAGGTAACAAACAAAGGTAAAGAGCAGTTGCTTAAAACTCACCACTGCAGAAGGAACATCTGGCTCTATTCCTTGCACTTTCTCCAAGCCACATCCTCCTTTTGCTAGCAGAGCTCTCCAGAGAAAGAGGAAACTTTCTGCTACAGCCTTATAAAGCAAGACCATGTGGCTGAGAGCAGGAGTCAGCCAGTGGATTAGCTCAGCTGATTTCAGATGGGCAACAGCTGAAATTTTCCCAGCCAGCAACTGGAGAGAAAAAAAACTACACCCGGAGTGGGAAATCCCATTCTGCCCCATTCTGTGTGCTCCTAGCACTGCTTGCCTGCAGCCAGTTTCAGACACCTGAAACCTCTTTGCCATAGCAAAGGCCCAAGTCACTCCACGCTGGGGCTAATTAGAGCTGAAGAAGGCACATCATAGCTCCAAGAAACAATGAATACTTCATAACCCTTTCTATGGCTTTACTTCAGATTTAAATCCCTACTCTCATAATCCTTGCTGATGCCCAAATCTTGACAGCAACGGGTATGTTACTTGTGCTTGAAATGTTATTTGCCTGCTCTGGTAGCTTTTTCCATAGCCCCTGCTCCCAGGTAGTGCAGAGAATTCCTGTGAGGTAAAGCAGTGGTGGTTCAAAGGGGCAGACTGCCTCTTAAAACCATCAAGACCCCTTCTCCCCACCCCTTCTCTTGCTGACAGTTGTGTACCATCACTGTGGCAACTGCAATGCCTGGGTATGTGAGAAATATTAGGAAAGCATTAGGCTTATTTTAGCTATATTCTAATGCAATGTAGCACCTGGAAGGGAGGAAGGGAACAAGCACCATATGAGCAGCCACATAGCTGGAATTGTTCCACAGCTATTTGTGAGGTGACAGGTACAGCACCTTAGAAAACATCTAACAGATAACCTGGGTTTGTTTGTTCAGTGCTCCTGATACAAAATGATCTGTACAGAATGTTGGGCTAGACCTCTCTCCAGCCAAATCTCCTCTGAGGCAGAGCTAGTTGGAGCATAAACCTTCAGGGACTTGAGGGATGGCTCAAGCACAAGCCTTGGCTGCTGTGCCCAGCTGCTGCCTCACAGCCTGAGCCAACAGCCATGAAGTGTAATTTCTCCACCAAACGCTGGTGTCACGATCACTTGCTCTTGAAACACTGCCTGGGACTTCAGAAGCATATTAAGTAATACAAGAGCTGCTTCTGAGAGGTTCCTGGGAAGATAAACTGATCAACCAAGAGCCGAAGCAGAGGTGAGGATGAAGGGATTTCATTTGCTATTTGCTTCCAGAGGCTTAAATAAATGTTTTTTAAAACCTAAAACATGATATTAAAGTGTTGAATCCCAATGCTTTTGGCAAAAGCTCCCTCATCTAGGAATGATTTCATATCAGCCAAGCTGTTAAGCGGAGGTTGTCATGGAAACAAGTTATATTCAAATGATATGGCCAGAGATATACTGTATTTAGTGAGTTCTTCATTTGCTGCACATTGGGAACATGTCAGAACTAACTGATATTGCATAACTTTGTTTTGTTAAAAACAAACTGGCTCGTTGCCCCTGCTTTTCTTTCAGGTTTGAGTCCAGTCCTGCCTGGGACAGAAGTACCCGCAGAGTCCCAAGCAGAGCTCCACAGGAGAGGCTCCTCACACAGCTGGTTCCTGCAAGCTCTTGTTCCCTGAAGTCTACCCTCAAATGCATGAACCTACCAAAGTCACACAAGTGGAGAGACCTTTCCTGAGCTTGTACAATTGAGGTAGCCATTCACAAGTCTCTTTAGAGAGAGTTCCACTACATCCTTTCCTTGCTAAAAAAGGTCCTACATATGCATATGCAAAGTAAAGATAATAATAATTAAATAAAAAATAAAATCTATACAATTACGTAAAAGTAAAGCTGGTTCATGCATTCGTGGGCATCCTGTAAGTGTCTGTGACCTCCTTGTAAACATAGGATGCCTATTAACTTATTGTCTGTGAATGATGCTAGAAAAATCTCAGAAAGGCTCATGTGCCCAGTAAATCTGTACATCTGCTTTTTCAGCTGTGAAGCTGTTGAAAAGTGCAAGAATTTGGTTCCACGTGCCAGGAGAAAATGCATCTTTCTTCATAAAACCAAAATTAATGGAATAGTTCTTGCTCAAGTTATGAGCCAAAAGCAAATCACCTTTGGCCAGGACACTGTGTGGAAACTTCAGCCTGAAAAGCGAAAACAAAAATGAAAGACAGAACTGGCTCCAAAATCACTGTTATCGGAACTGCTGTGCAGCTTTTACAGGGCAGCATCCAAAGGAGAGTGTTTTAAGCAGCCTCCTGAGGGATCAAGATTCCTGATTGCTCAATAGAAGCTGAGCATTAAGTACAAGTCAAAAGTAAAACTTTATCCTTAAAGTTGCTACATAACTGAGCATACTGTAAAATGCTTCATGGGAGGGCATCTCATAACCTCTGGTTCCAGGGGTCTGTGAAAATGAAATGTCAGCTTGCTAACTTCTGGGGCATGTATTGACTTCGAAATGGGTTAGGTTAGATCCTTAGCCTTTACCTGGCCATCTCTGGGGAGCCAAACTGGCTCAACTCAGCATCCAATCCATGCATCAGGTATTAGGAGACTTGGATTTCCTACTGAGCTTTGGACACTACGGTTCTGTTTTCATCCCTCTCCCTTCCCATTCCCCCCAGTTTGTCAGGCACTGGAGCTATCTTAGGTACTAAAGAGATGCCCAGCAAAGGTGAGGTCAGGGGCATAAGTGCAAGAAACCAAACAGACCTCAATTCTAAGTTATATGTTGGAAACAAACTCCAAACAGCTTTCTTTATTTCCCAGTAAAATATCTGCAGAGTGTGTCACTTAAATATCACTTCCTCAAACACAAGGATTCCAAAATAGCACCATCCACAATGTTATTCTGTGTTATATTAAATCAAAAAGAATGTTATTGGCACCACATCTGGTATTGGCTTTGATGTGGAACATGAGCTTAAATACTGATCTTTTTCTTCACAGGCATCCCAGTATACAGCTGAAAGAAACAAAAGTCACATCCCACACACTGAGCAAACCATGTTAGCCTGTGCCACAGAGTGAGCCTGGGATGGAAACTGCATGTACCATTGATGATGTAAAAAAGAAATACTTTCTAAAATGTAAATCCCACAGAAAATAATAGTTTTATAGGTTTTATGCTCCTCTCTTAAAAATGCTGAGCTCAGTGCTGCTCTACAGTCCAGCTCCTAGGGGTCACTCAACTTGCCACATCTCACTATCAGATTTGGTACCAATCCAAACCAGTAAAGCCAAGGGCCCCTCTGGAAAGAAACCACTAGAGGGAGACTGACTTCAGCAATGTAACACCCACGGGGACAAAACCCTGCACATCATTTAAAAACCATCAGAATTCAAATAAAAAGTGCTCCCTATAGCTCGGGTCAAAATTACTCTTTGCATTTCTTCTTCACAAATAAAAGTGGCTGAAATTAGTGGGTCAAGTTTGGCTTCGTTACTGTAAATTGAGGAAGCATCAGGTAAATGTCAGTCACGTATTCTTCTACTGTTTGTAAGAGAGGTTAGGCCGCCTCTATTAAAAAAAAACCCACACCAAAAAAATACCCCAGCCACTGAAAATACTAATAGCTGTATCCTAGCAACATCACGGATTCCATGTGGACTTTGTTCTGGAGTCTACAGTCTTATTTCATCAAAATTATTGACTTTCTCAAAGTCTCTAAACGACCATCAAAAAACAGTTAGTGCTTAAAAAATACAAACATTTAATAAGCAAATTAAAAAAAAAAAAAAAAAAAAAAAAAAAAAAAGAGAAGCATCATTGCATGCTAGTGCTCCCTTTGCATGGAGCTCATTTTAGCTCCCTTTGAAATAGATGTCAAAATTCCCACTTCATTTATTGGTAGCAGAGTCAGGTCCCTCCTTTGAGAAGAAAAGCTGGAAATGGCCCTGCAGAACTTGGCAGGTTTGTTTCCTAAGCTGGGCTCACACATTGCAGGGCTGAAATTCCTACAGCTCTCCACCATCCTCCCAGTCATCACCTCCTTATTGCAACGGTAACTCAATTGGCATGCAAATGATATACAGAGGCTTTCTCCGAGGCTTTTGTACTATGCAGAGAACCAATGTTGCAGGTTTTTTTGGTTTTCCTGATCTTTGTTTTTATTTAACCACAACAATTTTTTTCAAGATTACCAAAAAAATGTGAAATCCTGTTGGATCTTCCCAAAGGCTCATACCCTACTCCTCTCAGGTATGAAGACTTCAGGTTTAATACAGGTCCAGAAGGTTTTCCCTCATCAGCCCTGCATCACTGAAGTTTATTAGATAAAATACAAGAGAAAAAGTCCAAATAATTAAAAATTGAAACCACCCAATCCTCCCAAAGTAAACCCCTTTGTACAAAAGGA
Source organism: Chloroceryle aenea (assembly GCA_013399075.1). Lineage (NCBI taxonomy): Eukaryota > Metazoa > Chordata > Aves > Coraciiformes > Cerylidae > Chloroceryle > Chloroceryle aenea. Next base: position 16,316 of record VWZY01010801.1, read on the forward strand.
ACAACTAAGGAAAAAAGCAACCCAACCACAATTGAATAAGCTGTTTGATATCCTTAACAGCTTGCATGATGATCTGAGGAATCCTGAGGCATTTTGGCATTTAACTCGGGGTTTGGACAGGCTCAGATTTTGGTCACAATCTTCAAACTGCATCACAGCTTTTCTGATAGTTTGTATCTGTTATTTCAAACTCTGCTTCAATAAATTAGCAAGACCTTTTACCAGAGAGACAGCACTATTAAAATAACAGATTCCTGTTCATCAGCCTGCCTTAAAAGCTCACTTGATATGTTAGTGAGGTAAAAAACTTTTCTTATGCTCTGCTTAATGACAAAGTTGGTTGAGACCCACAAACATTTCTAAGCTGCAAAACCTTTTTACATGCTATTTCTACAGTTCAAAATGAAATGAGAGAATGCCTTTGGTTAAGTAATTTAAATACGGAAGGGTTAGTTAGCAACTTTCAGCCCTTGAAGATGAATCCAGTGATGCCTTGATTTGAATTCCAGATGTGACACTGAACTGTTTGTACTGCTTCAGCAGCCTTGAGCTGACCTAAACCGCTGCTCTTGGTCACAGGAATAGGCTGCTGGATTGTCATCCTACTCCAACGTCCTGCCAAAGGCTTCATTTAAACTGACAACAACTGCTTAGGAAGGAATTTAGCATTCAAATAGTGTTCATGGACTCCCTGGTATTACTAAATCTCCCAGTTTTAGCCCCATTGAAGGTTTTTATATCCCTTCATTTCAACCAGCTGTGGAGAGGGGAAAGGGCCATGGGCAAGGAGGGAATTCCCATCTGCACAGAGCAGAAAAAAAAAAAGGAGTAGTTCTGGATCCTGTCTAAGCTGTGCACAGGTATAAGCCAACAGCAGAGGTAATATATAAGGAAAATAGAGCAGCAAAGAAAGCAGCTTTCAGATTTTATCTACCCAAGGTAAAAGATGGTATAAGAAGGTAGTTCCAGCAACTCAAATAACTCTCCCTGAGGATCAGATTAATTCCAAAAGTGCTCCAAGGAGAGCAACTAAACAAAAATTACAGAGTTATGTACCAAATTATGTTCCTAGTTACACCTTGAAAGAGTGCTGTTGGGCTAATTTATACCTGAGTAACATGTAAAAAGGGGAAAAGAAGTAAAATACATAATAAATAATGATAAAAAAAAGAACTTTCAGTTGCTTATTACCTCTTTTTTATTATTATTATTTTTAACCAGTGAATTTTCTAGACAGGTCTGCCTGAAAGCAGAGAAAAGACAGCAATGAAGGAAAGTTATTTCCTACTCAAAAGAGCCACCTTTTGTTCTGAAGCTGCCCCCACTGTCCATGGCGAATTCGCTGTTGGGTGCCAAAGGCTGTTTCACCATGACAAGGGTGGTGGGTTCACCCTGTACTGATGAGAAGGTGCAGGGAAGGCAATTTGCTAGGGGTGAAGTCAGTTGTGGAAGGAGATGTGACAATGCCCTGTGTGAAGCCTGTTGTTGCCTTTGTCCTGCTGCCAGGTTTTACCTCAGCCCGTGGAGATGGCTGCAGCACATGCGTGTATGTCTGTAATTAGCAATGCACTTATTTATTGCAAGATGTTATAATCCTTCCTGCTAACGAACTGGGGGCCTGAGAAGCACCACAGTGGCAGAGCCAAGGGCTGGCAGTGCTCCTAAAGGCAATAAGCTGCTTATCTCTGGCCTAAGGAGTTTATAGCGCCCATGTATCTCCAAAAGCTCATTAGCTCCTCAGTAAGCAGCTGAGACATTAGAGGCACAAACAGAACAGCAGTGGCTTGAGGTTGCTACAGCACAGATAAAACTTCTGGGCTTGGCTAGTCTGCAACAGGCTGGCTCAAGAGCCTGAGGCAATCCCACTTACCTATCAACTGGAGAAAGCCTGATCTTGTGAAATGCTCCTTAGTAGCTGGCTTTGCTGGTAGGAGAAGGTGCAGCTACAACTCAGCCCTGAGGAGGTATCACCGAGAGCTGGGACTGGCAGGACACGAGATCCCACAGCATCACTGGCCACAGCAGCAACAGAGGCCACCAGCCCTGTCATGGCCTCACATTGCATCTGCTTTTCCCTTGCCCTGTGCTCCTCGGGTCACCCACTGCCTCCAGGGCAGAGGGGTGGGAATGCAACCCAAGCGGATGCTCAGTATCCCATGAGGGAGAACTACAGAGAGAGGAACAGGAAAATATGACCCTGGGGAGGTTCCCCTGGAGATTTTAGAGGAATGGCTTTTTGTAACTCTCAGCATGTCCATGGGACTGGATTGCAGCTACAAGCTCCTGTAGAAAGCCATCATGTCAGGGATATTTCCTGTCTCACTGAGGCTATTCCCCATGTCATGAGGGAGCTCCTCCACAAAAGAGCTGCTTCTGAAGAACAGCATGTCACCAACAATTCAGCGGGTTAAGTTTAGCAGAGCCAGTGACAGAAGTGAGCAGGAAGGAGCTATTCTTCCCCTCTGCTTTTCTTCCCTCTCCATTGAGCAGAGTCTTTAAAGACCAGCTTCCTTTGCAAAAGGCTACAGAACTTTTAGCAAGTGGCAAGCATGGAGGCATTCACAGCCATGATACCTGTGTCTGGTTATTTCCAGTCAAAATAATCTCCTACTCAATTATGGAGAAGAATAGAGAAGCTCAGCCTGACTCACAATCACATGGGGGAAAAATGAGAGGAGTTGTTCAAGTTCAAAACGTTCAGCTCGCTGTGGAGGAGGATTAGTACCGCTGTGGAAGGAGGTTTTCTCTCCCTCTGCAACAGCACAGCACTAAGGGATGGAAAAGACCCGAGTCCACTTCCCTGCTGTGCCAAATATACTCCTCCGTTCTTCTCTCCTCCCTCCCCAAGAGAGCATATGAAGTATTAAACAGCCAGGAATAAGCCCCTGCAAAATGTGATCGCTAGCTGTCAGATACCTCTCTGCCAGAGAGGTATCACAGATAGCTGCAGCTCTGTGACTGTTCTCCTGCAGATCCTCTGCTGCCATCCAGGAAATCAGGATTCGGCAGTGACAATAATACTCTCATCCACTTCGGCATCATCTGTATGTTTTGCACGACCGTGCTAATAGTTCTGGGAACAAAACCACATCCAAAATGCTTCAGGAGTGTTTTGCTGAGCACAGATCCAGCCTCTGCTTGCCCAAGTTCTTCCCAGCCTGATGGGAAGTTCCCAGTGCCCCATCCCCACCCTGACACCTGGACCCTCTGCGTGAGAGGTAGGGTGGGGGGTTCCAGCTTTGGTTTAAATCTGCCTTCGTTTCACTGGCATGTGCCACGGCCGTGAAAGCATCACTCCTTTGCAAAACAGTTATCTGGGGCATTACAGTAAATTTTGCAGACTTAAAACTTCTCACACTATCTTCATGATAGCCAGTGCCCAAACATTACCTTAATGTGTCATCTTCTGTTCTGCCGTTGTCACAAAGTATTACCATGATCCTTGTAAACACCCACAAACCTGCCTCATTATCTCGCACTCCCTCCTCGCTTTGCAGGGATGAGTGATAGCCACGGTTACACCGATGCCCTTCTCTGGGCTGCAGCCTCGCCACTCGCTCGTCCTCCCCCTTCTCTCGGGTTCGTATCAGCTCTCTCTCCCATCTCACAGCTGGATTTTCCTTGGCAAAAGTACAGGGGTTTATTTTGCTTATGTAGCACCCTGGTCCCTGACTCATTCCGTTAGGTGCAAAGATAACACAAATAATGGATGTCATCCAGAGAGCTGTCTGGGAATTACAGGAGGCTGGGAAGGAGGATCCAAATCATTCTTGTGCCAGCATCCGACTCAAGCCTCTGTTATCCCTTTTTGCTCCAGACTGACCTTTCCATCTCCTTGATTACTAAGCCTGGAGACATTTCCCTGCTTGAATTATCTGTGATAGCAAAATTGTTTTGGCTGACTGCTCTCACCTGTCCTGCTTCCCAGTGGCATCTCGGCCATGGAGGGGCTCTGGGTTTGTCCCTCAGGCATGTCCAGACATTTCCTACTTCTTCCATTATGCCACAGCAGAGATAACACTGATTTCTGCTACAGTAGTACCAAGCATACAGGTCACCTCTCTTTCCAGAAACATTATGCAGAGCTCCCAGATGCAAGAACACAAATAATACCACCAATAATAAATAGCTAAGGCTGCGGGAAGAGCACTGGTGACTGGTGGAGAGAAAGCAATATGCCACAGTATTTGCTGTAAAGTCGGTATTTCATCTGTCTTTCCCGTTCGAGGCGGCGAGCAGAGAACATGAAGAGGCAGCCAATTCAAGTAAAGCACATGGAAAGGTCAGAGGAATTCATCTAGCTTGTGCAGCACCATTTTGTAAGCAGAGAATAGCTCTTCATTAAACTCATTTTGTGAAAGTGATTGAAGTGAGAAAGGGAAATAGCTTAACACGCTCATTACAGTCTCTGAAAATTACCTGTTCCTCATGACTGCTGCGGTGGATCTGGCTTGCGTCTGGATATACCCCAATGAGAGGGTAGGAGCCTGGTGTTTCAGTGCCCTGCCATGTCCAAGGGTACACCCATGGGCAAAGGTGCTCAGCCTGGGGCTGGACACCAGCAGCAGGCACAGAGCCAAGCAGCACCATGGACGAAGGCTTCACTGTGGGGATGTCCGGGCAGTCCTTGCTGCTCCTTTTGACTCCTAACAGTGGACACTTCCTCAGGCACTGCAGTCCCCATGGGCTGGAAGAGCTCCTTGAGCAGCTGTGAAACAGAAAAGAAGTTACAAAATACCTTCTTTCTCATTTTTTAGCCCAATACTGTAAATGTGGCACTGCCCTGATGTCCCAACTGAAACTGAGCCTGGGCAAGGAATTTGGTCGAACCTCACAGCTCTGATGCAAAGAAGAGGTGAAGCACCCTGAGATGCAGAGATGCACGCTTAGGGGCACCCAGCCAGGTGGGGGTTGGGGCTCTTCCCCTGGCAGGGAGATCAGAACAAGGGCTGGGGTGTGACCAACAGGCAGAGATATCCTGTTGGGTCTAACCCCATGTCATCTCCTTTGGGATGCAAGGAGCCCACTTCTACGAAGACTATTAGCCCCTCACCTGCCCCTTATTTTCCCCATTCCTTTAGTTGTTTCTTTAGCACTGCACCTCTCAGCCAACCCTGCAAAGAAGCTGGCCCCAAATCCCTGGCTTGTACTGCCTGTAGCACTATATTGCAACCCCATCAGGGAAGCAGGCCTGGGAAGATGGATGAAACACCATTCCCTGCCGGCTCTCCCCTCGCTACAGGTAGGAGAAAGATGAGCTAGCAATTTGCTGCTGGCCTGGCAAGATAGCAGCAAATTACAGCAGCTCCTGAGCCAGCTCAGCTGTGCTGGCGCGTGTTCAGGGAGAGGAAAAACCCTACCCACAGGCACGGAGGAGGGAAGCAGGTGTGTTATTCCCTTTTGCTCACTTGATGGCAGAGATCACAGAGCTAACGCAGGCCATAAGGTCTCCCATGCTCCTCTGAAAAGCCACGTGCCCCTAAAGACAACTGATCCTCGTACCCGTGCTTGGCAAAGCGCGTTGGCTGCTGGCACCTTGCCGCGGGAGAGCATGGTAACACGGTCCCGTGTTGTTCTGGGGACAAGTGAAGTACACGGTGTCCCCTGCTCCTCCAGAAAGACATCGCTGCTGACGCCAGTGCTGGGGCTGCTGAGGGGACACCAGGCACCCAGTGCTCAAGTCACTGCACGAATGTGAGAAATGCCTTGAAAATTGCACAAAGCACTGAACAACCCGTGGGCAATTCTCTGTCACAGTAAAACTTCGGTGCAAATGAGAAACCTAACAACTGAAAACAGCTCAGAGGTACTGGTAGAAAGCAAAAAGCAGCCTCAATTATCTGCAACTTTTTTTATTTCCTCTCAGGAATTCTTTGCTCTCCTAATACTAGCAATAAATAACAGATACAAACCAAATCCACAAGCAAATGAATTCCCGTGTGTGATACAGATTGCCCTCAACACCGCTCTGGGTTGAAGCCTGGTTCTGGTTCCACCGCTATTTAAATGTCAGTCAACAGAGCTGCTCTGGATGTTGAATGGCACAATCAACGTCAGTGCCTGGCTCCCACCACACACAGTGAGACTTTCTGGAACCAGCCAGAAAGATCTGCTCCAAACCTGCTCCACCAACACCCGCTTTTGGGGCTGGTGCAGACAATCTAATTGCTGTCGTTTCTGGAATAAAGCTGAATTTACTGATGGCTTTTAATAGAATGCTCAAAAAGGATTTCAGATGCGTCCTTCACAAGAGGCCATGAAGGAAACTCAGTAATAGTATGATAATTCCATTAGCATCTCCAGCGAGCCCAGGGCTGCGCAGAGGTGCGTGCCTTCCATCGCACACAGACGGGCCTTGCCCTACATACACAAGGATGGCAAAGGGGGAGAGAGATGACAAGGATCTGTGTGTCATTGGCCTATGTTAATTAAACTGCCTAATATAAACCTGCACCAACAGTATGGCTGCATCAGCAGAAGCTCAGTGCTAGCCAGGCCAAAGGTGTTTAAAACTGAGTTCACACAAACCTGCCCAGAAACCTGCCCAGTCCTCCACAGGTTCCGTGTAACTCAGCCTGGGAGCTGGAAGCTCCTGCACAACACAGAAACTGAAACACTGAAAGCATCCAAGTGGGTTTGGGACATTTTGTCATCTCCCTCCCCATTCTGCCTTCTTAGGAACCCCAGTTAGACTCCAAACGTCAGGGTCCTGACTTCCAGAGACAGCTTTTCCTTGATGATCACACTGAAATGTTTGCCACATGAGCTTGCTGCTCACCTCCTTCCCCTGCAAACCTCCCTGCCCAGCAAGGGATCTGCCGAGCCACTCTGCTGCAACAGGAGCTACCAGACTTCCCTTGCATGCAGAGTGAGGGTTAAATGGCTATTCAGTGTGGCTAACTCTAGAAAAAGTGCAGTGGCCAATGCAACCAAGGTATATCACTAATGGAAGGATGGATTGGATCAATACATATGTGGCAGGTATCAATACATGGCATATAGAGTCATAGACTGGTTTGGAAGTGACCTTTAAAGCTCATCTAGTGCAACCATCCTGCAGTGAGCAGGGCCATCTGCAACTAGAGTAGGCTGGTCAGAGCCCTGTCCAACCAGATCTGGAATGGTTTCAGGGATGAGGCAACCACCGCCTCTCTGGGCAACCCGGGCCAGTGTTTTACCAGCCTTGATGTAAAAAATTTCTTCCTTCCATATAGTCTAAATGTTCCCTCTTGTAGTTGAAANAACCATCACCCCTTGTCCTGTTGGAACACTGTCTGTTAAAAAGATTCTCCCCATCTTTCTTATAAACCCCCTTTAAGTACTGGAAAGCTGCAGTAAGGTCTCCCTGGAGCCTTCTCTTCTCCAGGTCGATACACACACCTGTGTCACGCACACACACACGCACACATCGGCTCCATAAGCTATAAACGGCTTCACCCCTCCACCTCCATAAGGCGACACGGGTGCTCTTTGAGGCCACTTCGGAACAGGGACTGGGGACCGGCCATCCCATCCCGTGTCACCCCGCAGAGGGCTAGCAGCCGTGGCCGGACACCCCATCCCGCCCCGCAGTGGCGCCGCAGGGATGCCCACCCNGATGGCGAACAGCAGCGAGCTGGGGAGCAGCAGCAGCCCGCACCTGCCCAGCGCCGGCGGCCTGCTGAGCGCCTCCGGGCTGAAGCTGGCCACCCTGGGCTTGATCCTCTGCGTGAGCTTGGCGGGCAACGTGCTCTTCGCTTGGCTCATCCTCAAGGACCGGCACCTGCACCGCGCCCCGTACTACCTGCTGCTGGACCTCTGCCTGGCCGACGGGCTCCGCTCGCTGGCCTGCTTCCCCTTCGTCATGCTGTCGGTGCGCAGCGGGGCCGCCTGGCCCCACGGGCCACTCAGCTGCAAGGTGCTGGCCTTCCTGGCTGTGCTCTTCTGCTTCCACGCCGCCTTCCTGCTCTTCTGCGTGGGGGTCACGCGCTACATGGCCATCGCCCACCACCGCTTCTACGCCAAGCGCATGACGGGCTGGACCTGCCTGGCTGTGGTGTGCATGGTGTGGACCCTTTCCATGGCCATGGCCTTTCCCCCGGTCTTCGACGTGGGCACCTACAAGTTCATCCGGGAGGAGGAGCAGTGCATCTTTGAGCACCGCTACGTCAAGGCCAACGACACGCTGGGCTTCATGCTCATGTTGGCGGCCGTCATTGCTGCCACCCACCTGGTCTACATCAAGCTGCTCTTCTTCATCCACGGCCACCGTAAGATGAAGCCGGCCCAGCTGGTACCGGCCATCAGCCAGAACTGGACCTTCCATGGGCCGGGAGCTACTGGCCAAGCAGCTGCGAACTGGACGGCTGGCTTTGGCAGGGGGCCCACGCCACCCACCCTCGTGGGCATAAGGCAGGCCACCCACAGCCAAATCAAGAGGCTGCTGGTGCTCGAGGAGTTTAAGATGGAAAAAAGGCTCTGCAAGATGTTCTACATGATCACCTTGCTCTTCCTGCTCCTCTGGTCCCCCTACATTGTGGCCTGCTATCTGCGGGTCTTCATTAAGGCCAGCTCCATCCCCCAGGTCTACCTGACCACCTCCGTCTGGATGACATTTGCCCAGGCAGGAGTCAACCCCATCCTCTGCTTCATCTTCAACAAGGAGCTCAGGGTCTGTCTCCGAGCCCACTTCCCATGCTGCCAAAGCATCCAGAGCACCCAGGGCACCATCCTTTGCGATCTCAAGAGCTTTGGGATGTAGGGGGCTTTGCTCTTTCTAAAAAAAAAAGAAAGATGGATATAATTTTCCATGTTTCTGCATATGATCTCAAGAGAGTGTGACCTGTGGGGGACATACTAAACCACCACCCAGCACCCAAACCTTAGGCTGTAAGAAGCTATTTTATTTATTTTTCTATATTTTGCGTATGCTCTCTTCAGAACATAAAAGGTTGCTGTCTATGGGAACAGGTACTTGAGCAGAACACCCCCAAACCTTAGGCAGTAAGAAGCTGTTTTTATTTGTGATTGTGTGGTTTTTAAAAACAAAACAGGGCTCCAAGTTTCTGGTCTTGCTTCTAACGTTTCTAGACATGATTCCAACAGATACGGATTAAGGCCATGACATCTTTTTTGTTTGTTTCCCTATTCCTGTCTGTTTTGATAAAGGCTTAACAATTTTACTCATGTAATATTTGATAATGGCCAAGACAATTTTATACTAAAGTTATTTTTGATGACCTCAACAAGGTGTTGTTTTATTATTATTTGATTTAAAGTGAAGAACAAGAAGAGGACGTTCCTTAATGTGGTCAGAAGTCAGTTTTTGGTGGGAGCTGTTGGGTTCATTCGTTCTCAAACGGTTTGAGTATTTGAAGCAGTTATAAGTAACTTTTGCTTGACATGCAAACAGTGTAGAACTAATTTCAATTTTCTCATTGCACTATTCATTTGGTAATATTTCAGAACTATTTGTGAAACGTGATTTTAAAATACCAACTTTAAAAATAACCAACTATAGCAGTTTTTAAAACCTAGATTGAAATTCATATTTTACTGCCTTTATAGGAAGTTATCTACAAACCTGGGTAATACTTGTACATTTTGACTGTTTTCTTTAATAAAATATTGAAAACCTTTACTGTATGTAATTGTTTCAGAATGGCAGCATTCTGCTTTGCTGACAAATAACTTGTGTATGTGGAAGGTTGTATGTCTTGTGTCTGAGTAGATTTCACAGCTGAGGTTATTATGGACAAGCACAATCCTTATTTGCTGTTAGATCTCAATTTAGGTGTTTATACCAATAAAAGTGACTAAAGCTATTTTTAAGAAGACTTAAGTTCATGATGGACAACAGGTTTAAATAGCACAATTCTTTGTGTCTACTGAAACCAAACTGCTGGTTTAGCTCTCTGTTTAACCCTCTGTCAGAGATAGAAAAGAAGGTGGAATTGCTGATGGCTAATTGTAGTTGGCAAAGCAGTTGAACATGGTGGCTTGGTTAACACTGTACCCATTTGTAAACTATATTCTTAACAGGTAATTTACATTTAAGCATGATGTTTTAACCTGCTTTCTTGTTCTGTGAGAACTTCTCTGAAAGTATCTTAACTGGCAGCCTGATGGCAGGATCCTGACACAACCTTATAGCCATCCCAGAGGAAGCTTTCCCCAATGTGCTTTTTCTGATGTATCACTTAAGACTTAGCAAAGGTTGATCAGCACAGCACAGGAACAAGTTGCCTGGGAAATGACAGAGATAAGCTCAATTTCCATGAAGAAATCTGGGTCTATGCTAAGAGTATTTCTGCAGAGAGTAGCCCAAAGTTGGAGAGAGTTGTTCTGACTGTGAAATGAGCACAGAAGAGATGTGTGTGACAGATCAGAAGAGGGCTAAGGTGTCAGGTTCAGATTTAGGCAGGGAATTAAATGAGGTGGGGCTTCTGGTTTGGTTTAATATCTTGCTTTCCACCCCAACTCGAGATCTGAACACCAGAGAGGCAATATTTCTTAAAGTGCATAAGAAGTTTGCAATTTGAGCTTTCAATATAGCTACAGAGAAGGTAGGCAGGAGGAAGATGGAGCTGGGCAGGTACTGCCAGAGCTAGGATAAGAAATACGACCATGGATGGGGTATCTTGAAAGCAAAGTGAAACAATGATATTTTCCCAAGCAGTTTGAAAATAATAATTTCCAAAGCTGTTTGAAAACTCATCTGGGTACAGAAGGAAAGCTGTCAAGAACTTCAGGTCACAGCAGAAGTTGCTCTCAGTGCTAATTATATTTTTGTCCTCAAATACAAGATCATAGCTTAGTGAATCTTAGACAGTAAGGGGGTAGGGCTGTGTTGCAGAGGCTTAGGGGCAAAGCATCGATGTTGCTGGGAATTGTGTTCTGAGTATACCTTACATGCCTGTTTTACTCTTGGGTCTGAGTTTCAGCAGGGTTACAACTTTTGCAGAACCTTATTTCCGTAAAACTTAACAAGCTTCCTATGTAGGGGCCTAGAACTGTGATGTCTAACTCAAATCTTGCCTTCTTTTTCCTAATCCTGCTGCCACCCAAGTCAATGTTTTCCTTCTCTATTAAAAATGCCTGATATTTTGGCATCCCTCTCTCTCTTCCAGGCTATAAGTAGTATGGTTATGATTCTATTTAAACCACAGAGATGGGAGAATGGTTATTTTAAAACCTCCTTAAAAGCTGCAAAGACCAGATTTTTTCACTTCTAGAAAAATTAAGCACAAGTTGTATAGTCAATCATATATGCGGGGGATGAAAAGTCACCTTAAGGTGACCTGATGGTTTTATTTAGAATTAGCTTATCAAGCTGCACTGCTGTATTGAGTGCCACTCTCTGTGCATAGAATCATAGAATATTTTGGGTCGGAAGGGACCTTTAAAGGTCATCTAGTTCAACCCCAAGGCATCCCCCTTCTCAGCAATGCTCTTACTAGATGGGTGAGTCCAGTTCTTACGCACTGAAGAGAGCAGATGCTTTGCTATCACCCATCAGTAGCAACCTGACCCGGTCTTGCTGCAGCAAAAGGATACAACAAAAAGTTCAAAACCACTATCTGCCTACCATGCCTTCTGCTTGCATGTAGCTTCCAGGTCTGTCTCAGGACTGCTGATGTATTCCGAGGGCAGAATCAGCAATGTTGGAAGTTAATTTTATATTTTAGGTACTTGTAATATCTGGCAGATTGTTCTCTTGGCCATGCTAGTACAAAGGAGAATGAATTCCAGTAGCTTTAGTTCAGGATTTAGATGGGTGTTCTACAATAGGGCTTCATTCCAGAAAATGTGAAACTAAATATCAAAGGACAGACACATGCTAGAAAATGAAACAGTACTCGGTGCCAGCACACCTACAAACACCACTTTGCAAGTCTATCCTGCTGGCTGAGAATGCACCAAGAAAGTATGAAAAAACAGAAAGGACTGGAGAGGCACCAAAGGGTAAACACTCCTAAAATCTGAGCAAAGAAAGTTGCAAAAAACTCCACCATTTCCAAAGCACAGCATTAACAGCATCCTTTACTCTGCCCACGGGGAAAGCAGGTCACAGAAATTAAATGCTTTGACCAAGATCAGAGAAGGGGCATCAGAGAGGATGAAAACCTGCTCTGGATAACACAATTAGAGAAATAATATTAAGGCAGAGTGGGGTGAGCACGGGGAGTGCTCACTGATGCTGTGAGGTATGTCTGTAAGCCTCCCTATCCCAGCTTCCCAGCAAAAAACCAGAGTGCCCCTGGTCTCGCTCAGAAGTGCTAACAGTCAAGACTCAGCGAGATCTGAGTGTTAAGAATTACTTCCCATGTCCACGTGAGAAGCTATTGCAGCTTGTTGTGCAAGTCCTTGGCTCACTTACAAAAACTCAGATGGTCTGAACCCCTCTGCTCATCCCTACTGACCAAAATGCAAAGAACTTGGAGGACTTGGTGAGCTGCAAGGCAGCGGGGCATTCACAGCTCTTCCATCTAATGCTGCTTGACCAGAATATAGATCGAGTCTTCTCTGCCCCTCCAGGCAGCTGCATGATAGTTTCCCATATTCTGGGCCACACGAGTGCTGAGTATCACAGGAAATACCAGCATCATCTCCCCTAGAGATTCTCTGCAGTCTGGCTCAGAGGTCACAGCGTGCTTGCTTTTGCATATCTGTGGTGAAGAACTGCACTGAGGGCTGCTCTGGAAAAATCTGAATTGCTGCTGGCATCTTCGCTCACTCACCAGGTATTTAACACATTCCTTGCAAATGTTCCCTGTCCAAATCTTGAAGTGAGGGGAGTTTATGATAAAAAAACTTAAATGTCAGGCCAGCTTGAAAAATGACACTGTTCTGAAGTCTCAACCAGTAGTGGCAATGACTGTTTACAACACCCAACAGTTGGGGTGCTGTGGGGTGCTGCTAGTTCTGCTCTTAGAAACTTTCCTAGGAAAGGGGTGAAATATTTGGCCCCAGCCAACTACCAGCGGTCGTGCTGGAGGTGGAGGATAAGCAGGGGAATGCACAGCCCACAGGCTGTCATCATTTGCTTTTCCAGTACCAGGTCTGCACCACAGGAGACAAAGCTGCCTCCCAGAATGGTGCGAAGCCAGCAGCCTTGAGGAAAAGGGCAGGAATTTGGCTTAGTCTGATAGTAACAGTTCTTTCCTGGGGCTCTACCTGGATGTGGTACAGCTACACCTCCACTGCCATATGCTGCGGGACTGCCCTGGGACACGTTGTGCTGAGCTCAGCGGAGAGCAAAGCTGGCATTTTCCCTCTCTTCCCAGAAAACGATGCGTGGAGTTTCGCTGGACCTCTGCCACTTGCCCCACACAGTTACACACTGTCACCTTGCTCCTTTGTAGCACCTGCACTTGCTCGGAATTGCCAACAAACTACTCTAAGAGAAGTGGCTTTGGGCAGAGTAACAAACACATATTGGCATAATGTGATGTTAAGGATCTCAAGGCACTTCATTAACCTAGGCTGCAGATTAGATGATTCTGTGCAGTATCAGAATACCCCAGAAACCTCATTAAATATTTGCTGCAAATCAAAGAATTATTAGAAACATGGCAGGGGAGCTGTTTTCTAATACAGGTCCCCTAAAATCCTCAATTTTAGCACAGCTTCCTTTATAGTTGCTCAAAACACCGCACAGGCTACGATTAACTCTACTGTGATACCAGGAAGCATCTCCCATGTTATGGTATTCTTAAGCTTCTGAATATTAGAAAGTATACAACATCTCAAAGAAGCAGAGCCATCAGAGAAAGACTGTCTGTGAAGATGATCTCTTAAAAGCTGGTGCAGAGTTGTGCTGGGCTGGGGCTGTGCCGATGGAAGTCTTACCCCAAACCTCCTTTTATACTGGTGACCTCTGATGCCACATCATTCATGAAGGACCTTGTGTGAAGTAAATCCTTACTCATCCATCAGTTGTAGAACTGGTGACCAAGAGCTGATTTTCCAACAGGCCTGACATCTCTGGCGCTCTGACTTTCCCAAGAGCTGAGGATGCTGAGCATCTCTGAGTCTATTTTCCCTTGGTACAAGTCATTAACCGCCCTACACCTCAGCCCTTTATCTGAAAAATGATTAATTATTCACCTTTGTCAAGCAGAGAACTACTGATGGCAAGAGCAGAGCATTATCACTGGTGAACAATTGCTGACTACATAAGCTTTCATCACTTAACTTTAAAGTCAAGCTAAGCCTTTAATGCAAGCTGTTGCATTTCTGTATTTCTATTCATGTTTAATGACCTCGGTACTTGCACTCTGTCTTTGATCTTGTGAGTCATGCATGGCTGTACTGTGGATGTATTTATCGGAAAGCCACTTTCTTCAGGGCCACATTTTTCACCTCTACTGTGACCAGGTTGATAGCGCAAAGCACTTTGTGTAGGAGGCTTTCAAGTTCAAAGCTAGTCTTGCAAGGGCACAGGGGAGCTGTGAAGTCCCAGTTAATTTTAGGCAGTCATCACAGAGCTAATAGAAATCAAGCAATCGCTCGGTGAAGAAGGAGCCTGTCCTAAAGTTGCTGAATGTTATTTACTGGTGTGTCATTAAGAAAAAAATAAATAATCCTGTGTTTGTTTGAGGATGATTAACCATTGGAACAAATCATTCAGGGGAAAAAAAAAAAGGATCCTCCATCTGCGAGACGTGCAGCATGAGCCTGTGTCTGCCCACGGCACACCTGCCCCCGGAGCCTGCTGCCTGCCCAGCCGGGGTCCCTGTGCCAGGCTCTGGGGCTTGGCCCAGGCACCCAGGGAAAAAAAAGCAATCAGAAACACCAGTAAACAGCACCAGAACCTGCTCTGTCTCACGGTGATTCACTCTTTCCTTTTGCTAACTGTTTTACAACACCTGCTTTATCATAGCGTATAAATACCAGTGCTTGCATGTCTCAGGAATTTTAGCAGAGGTAGAGATGAAATGGCTTTGTCATTAAAAAAGATAAAATTAAAAAAAAAAAAAACAGAGGAAAACAGGAAGATTCAGAAGGAAGGACTGAAGTCTGGGTGCTCTCTGACAGTGAGAGAAAGAGGCATGATTTAGTGGAATATTTCCTCACTCCATCAAACTACTCAATCTGTCCCCATCTGTCACCAACTGCTTGCAGGAGGGTGATGGAAAGGAAACTGTTGAGTAGCTTGATAGTCAAGTAAATCAACTGGGCTTTTCCCTTTTCTTTTCCTTTTGCTTCCTCATTAGGCCTTGCACAATCACACTACACAGCAGGTCCCCCAGCATGTTGCACCCGAGGGTGAGGGAGGAGAGGGGATGGTCCCCTGGGTTCCATGGGGCTGTAGTGGCCCCAGGGCAAAGGGACCAGTGCTGGGTGCCCCTGGGGTCGAGCTGCCCCAGGGAGCAAGCTCCGGCAGAGCTGCAGGAGACATCTGGGTGTGGAGGAAGGCAATGAACGTGCAGTATGTTCAGCCAAGCTGCAGTGTGACTAAAGGGGGAGAACGTGGGCATCTGAGCCAAGGAACCAGCAGAACTGCAAGCAGGGGTAGAGCTTAGAGCCATGGTGTGACAGCAAGCAGTGACACATTTATGCTGAGCATCACCTAAGAGCTTTCCAGCAGGTCAGTGAAGGATGCTGCAGAAGCCAGGCTCTGCAGGACCTGCCCACAGTGCTGCCAGGTGGGAGAGGTCTCACCACTAATTTTCCTCCCCCAACAGATCCTAAACTCTCATCCAGACAGATTTTTTTTACTCCCCCTTTGCGCAATATCTGCCTGAGCCTAAGTGCTGATGTGAACCACATCCAAATAGTTGAAGGCTCTGTTGCAATGTGTGAAAGGTTTGTTAGCGATTTTGGGGAGCTTAATGAAACCAGGACAGGGAGGGAGCTGAAATTATGACACCACTACAGTCAGGAAGTTTGGCCATTGAATCTGAAGGGGTCAGACACTTTCCTACCTTCCTGTCAAGGTTTCACCCATGTGAGAGAAAAACTTGGAGAGGGGGAAAAAAAAAATAAAATAAATATATAATCTACTAATTTGACAGGATGCAGTGAAATTTTCAGCAAGAGTGAGCATGCTTGCAGCTGCTTTGCCAGTGCCTCTCCCTGAGCTGCCCTTTCTGGCAGGTCCCATGGAAGCAGGTAGAGATGTGCTCTGCTGCCTGGGTGCTAGGCTAGCCTAGAGAAGTAAATAAAGGGTGGGCTCAGTTTCACACCCCCTGAAATTAATAGCAGCTTTCCTGGGTTGTGAACGCTTTGCAGCAAAAGCTGCAGCTGCCTGTTTGTGCTGGAAGAGCCCACAAATGTCTGCATGAAGTGACATAAGTGAACTCACATGTACAAGAGAAAAACTAAATAAATAAAGCTCAGCCCGACTCGCTTGGTTGCAACCAGGCCATGTTTTCAGGCTGCTTCTGAACCGCATTACAGCCTTGGGATTTACAAAGCTGCATTACATTTAAAACCAGATTTAATCCCTTCCACGTGTTGTGATGCCGTGGTGGAGGCACCACGCTGGGTTTCTGGATGCCTGGGTGGGATTCCCAGCCCAGGAAGAGATTCGCTGCCCACGCAGTGCAATGCAGAGCCACCCCTGCATTCCTGTCTGTGGGGTGCTGGCAGGGACACAACTACAGCCCATCCTTCTCTCTCTGCCTGCTGGGACACAGCACAGTTATACATCCCAGGATAGCTCAGGCTGCAGCAGCGTACAGCGTGATGTACATGTGCTTTATCTAGTCTCTGAGATTCGTCACCTCCTGGGGACAGGGACATGCCTGTAACACGCTGATATCTGATGCCACAGTACAAAGGAGCATTGATCTGGGATGCTCTGGGCACTGCTGGTGCACAATTAACATGTACTCAGCTTCCCAGCCAAACTGGGGTTTGCAGAGAAGACTTTCTATCATTTTTACCTGGTGCATGCATTCTTTTTTTGTGCCATACTAGGCTGTCTTATGCTTGGAGCTTTGGGAAATCCCCACCTTGGGGGTGTTTACAAGTGTGCTATATGGTTCTACTGCTCATCCCTCCACTCCTGTGCTGTATTCCTTGCCATGTATCATGCTGCCATCCACCCTCCCTTCAGTGCACCAGGCTTACTCAGCTTCAGCCCTTCACATTCAGCCTTTCCCCACCCCAGTGACCAGGCAGTGTGGCTGAAAGACTACCAACATCCTCTGATGTGGCTGAATTATACAGAGGAATCTATCCTGCCAAAGCATTGAGAGGTATCCTACTGCATTGGGCTGACTCTGCACGGCCTCAGGACTCTCCTTGAAAAACGATAGGTGATCTGCTGTATGTTTGATGTGCATTAAACTCATCTCCATTCCTGTGCTCAGAATTATTGATTAGCCTACCAGCTGTAGCCCCACTGGTTTGGCATTTTATAGAAATGGAATAGAGAAAGGCACATTGATTTTGCTATTGTTAAAATCCTCTTGTATTTGCGCAGTCTTTTCTCTTCCTGCAATTTTCTAATTCCTTCTGGAAAACATGTTACACATTGTCAAGATCAAATTCCTGAGACATCTTGTTTAAATCAAGGGATTCTTAGCACCTTCTGTTTCTTTTGAACATCCATCTGTGCAGTAATAACAAACCAGAGAGCTACTGCAGCAGGGGGAAGCATCAGCAAGGACCTCAGCCTATGGTCATACTTGCTGTTATCACACATCATTGCTGTACATCATGCTGATGAGGCAAATCAGCAAAGCACCTCTTCACAAGGCATGCTTTAGAATTTTCCAACACACTAGAGGTTAAGAACAACAAGGTTAAAATTTTCTAGTTCATCTACAAAGGAATAAAACCATCTCTGAAACACATTTCTTACCTTAGAGCTCTCCACACAGCCACGGGCTGCTCCATCCTGTCCTTCCCACCACGACAATCTTACTCTTATAGCCCTCTTGTCAGCTAATCCTCCTCTAAAATGAGTTTGGTTAGGGTGACCAGTCTCCTGGGTAAGCACCCATGCAGATCTGAGTCCCACTTGCCAAACCACCAGGAGAATTTATCTTGTGTCACCTCCTCACTGAAAGACTTTTTAGCTTCTTTTTTTGTTTGTTTTTAAAGTGACCTAATTTCCCAGAGGGGAATTGTGGGCAGGAGGATGCAGATGAGGCTGAGCTTCAGCTGGGTTTTCTCCAGCTCAGCATCAGAGCTTTCCCTCCAGCCCCCCAGGCTTACAGGTGCATTCTTGCTCAACCATCTGTACACCCACAAACCCGAAACACGTTGCTTCACCTTTCCTAATAAGCATGTAATCAAATTAAGGCAGCAACCCATTATATGTGGTGGTGTCCTTTCCTGAAATGCCTCTCTGCTAATCCAGTATCTGGTAATAAACACGGACACTTTTACAGTTTGGTGTGATATCATCATTATTCTATAGCATATCTGCAATATAAATATTAATATAATATTAAAATTTAATGCGCATATTGCTATTAATAATTAACAATAGTACTCCAATATTAATAAAATTAAACCAAACGTTGGCACAGATCTCCTAAGTGGAGTGAATAAAGGAAAGTGTTTTAACCAGGCTCTCTCTGAACAAGCTACACGCACTGGAGAATGAGTCTTCTGCTTTCACAGAGGTGTTTCCACAGCTGCATGGGTTTTGTTCTCTTTTCTCATCTGATTTCTCTTTGCAAGGGCCTGACCACTTCCCTTCTTCACAAGCAGGTGAGGAAGCTCTTCTTGGCCTGGGATTATTGGCAGGATGATGCTGAGGCAAACTGAGCAGCACGGGGGGGCTGCAGAAAATTTTTCCCAGCAGAGCTGGCTCCAGGCTGGCCACCTTCCATCACTCATGTCAAGTCCAGTTTGCTGAGCCCCTCAAGTCAAAATCTGGCTCAATAGAAAAGCAGAGGGGCACACGTGGCCTCTTATGGTTTGATCCCCCTTCCACTGCAACTGGTTTACCTATCATCACTGTAAAACAAAGGTGAAGGGCACTTTTTTTTTCCCCCTTCCACTGCAGATAGAAATAAAAGGCACTTTGCAAGTGTGCTTGGGTTAGGAAATCTCCCCTAGGATAGGAGAAAAGATAATTGATTAGGAGAGAGTTTATGAAAGAATTGGGATGCAAAAGCTTAATCCTCCTTCCAAAATGATCTCTCAAATCAACTAACCTTCACTGTGAGTGTCAATTAATGAGAATTAAATTACTAAAAGGGGAACCGTAATCACGATTGCCAAGTGAATTTAGTGGGGATGTAGGACAGTGAGGTTTTGCCTGTAGCTCTTCTACGTCAGCAGCCACTCTCTGGTGGCAGCAGGGAATGTGTGGAGAAACCCCTCAAGGGCAAGCACAGGATGATGGTTCTCTCAAAGAAGCACCTGTCTGAAGTCCTGTCCAGGAGCATGTGCAGGACACGGGCACATCCACCTCCTGTTGATGGTGTGAACTGTGAGCTCTTGTAATTGGAGCTGCTCTCATTACCCAGATAAATGCCTAATCCCACAAGGTAATTGGCACAAATTACAACTGCAAAGTTGCTCTGCTCTTGTCTGATAAACTCTCTCAGGAGTTCAGTTTGGCAGGTCTAAGGCAGACAACAGACATAACTGTCCACTCATTTGCAATGATGTAAACCAGCATTGTTACTTTCACTGGAGTCACTGGTGATTCATAGCAGTGGCAGATGAGAAGCCGTGCTGGTGTTTCCTGCTATGGTCCATCATTCTGAGCACCAAGATGATGTAGTTTGGTAAGAATGAATGGAGCAAGAGATGGGACATGTACATATTTTGGCTGCATCTGTTTTCCTTCTTGATTTTCCCTTTGAGTGTAAATTGAAGTCCTTAGTATTAAGCTGATTTTATAGCGATAGACAGAAGAGCAAGCCCAGGGCTCCTAGTGTTCCCTCCTCTGAGACTCACTGTGTTGGTGAAAAGTCTGTTTGGGGAGCCCCACTATTAAGTGACAGAAGTAGGATCATGTCTTGCGTTTGTTTTATATCCAAAATATGTGAATATCTGCAGTGCTCACATGTCATTGCATTAGCATGGGAACGAGCTGGTCTCTTACCAGCACAATCTAGCCCTTTGGGTTAGCTCTGAGTCCTTGTAAGGCTTCAGATCTAATACAGGCACTTTGTACCTGATCAGATTAATGCAAACTACATAAAATTGTTTGGTGGCACTTCGGGCTGTTTTCTTTTTTTTTTTTTCCTACAGGACCTGACTCTGTTGCCACTTGCACAGCTGCTCTGGCACCACTGCAAAGAGTGAAGCAAAATATATAGACTGTGGAGCAGGAACCCTGGGATTGGGCTGTTTTAAGCCAGGGAGATACAATCCTATCTCTGAAGACATTTAGTTTTCTAACATGTGCAGGATTCACAAGGATCTGGCAAAATAACAAGTCCATTTATTCCTTTCTGTCTCCTCAGGGAGGCTGTGGAGCTCAGTGGAAGATACCTGGTAAATTTGCTGGTACATTTCTCATTTTCTCTAAGAAATACAGGTGTTTGCCTTAATACAAGCATGCTAACTTCTCCTCCCTCACCCCCATCGTCACCAGCAGCAATGCACTGATTGTTGAAAGATGAATGACTTCACTTTTCCAGTTCCAGCATATGTTTGCATGTCTGAGAGCAAGAAACGTGTGAAACTCACACAAACTATTGGAATTCCAGCTCCAGGGACTGACAAGTAAATATGAAGTTGTACAGTACTTCATAGAAACCCCACCAATTTTATGTTTGCTGGGCTAAAAGTTGATCCTTTGAGGCATGTGCCAAGAAAAACCTCTCATATTAGCTACACCAAGATTTCTCTACCAGCTAAGACTGCAGCTTGGTTGAGGGCTTCGTGCTGCTGAGTTTCCCTAAAGCAGCCAGAGGTATATAATCTTGCACTAAGCTATCCATAAGGAACTCCAAGAGCCTGGGTGAATCAAGTATGTGATAAGCAATTACACTGAATAAAAATGGAAAAACACAATGACAAAATAATGTTATAATATTAAAATAAATCAAATCATATACTGACATCATTCTGATACAGAATTTTTCACAGCAAATTTGATACATATACAAGAAGTCAGGTAGCCCATTACAATAAACTTCAGGTTTCCTTTTTTAATATAAACTACATCTTAATACATAGTTTGAGATGATCAGGTAGTTTTACAGCAACTCAAGTAACAACAACTTCTTTTCATCTCAGAATACTAAAATAACAAAATCTTTTAATGCTTTGAATATTGAAATGCTTTGGTTCCACCTGCCAGTGTCAAAACTACATCTGTTGGTTCAACTTTTACCCTAGGAATGAGCCTAACTTACAAATACAGTTATATCCATAAAGATATGAAATGTAATGTAAACACAGCTTTTTGGCAACTATCATATGCTTCACATTACAGAATTAGTCAACTCTCGGTTTGATTTAGGCATTCCAAAGTGTAAAAAAAACATGGCCAAAATTTTCCCAAACTGACAATAATGTCAGATGTTTTCATTCTGGGGTTAAGCTGGAACCATGAAGCCCATGAGGTGGTTCAGAAGTCATTAAGCTCCTACTGTCAGGAAGCAGTATTGCTTTAGCAGATGCCATTGTGCTCACCCCACAATGAAAGCATCTGCCACTGTGAGTCCCTCCTGAAAACCTTGGCCACTACAGCACAGTATCTCATCTTCAGTTTTAATGTTGGTGAGGCAGGAAAGTATGGAAAAGGGTTTCCCCTGGCAAGTACCTTGTTCGTCACAATAACAAGAAGAAAAAAAAAATCAATCAAGTGGCTCTTTCTAGTCTAGAACAGCTCCTGCTAAAAAAAGACATCTTCTTTTCTGAAGTCTGGTAAACATTTGAATTTGCTGGGAGAAGTCCGTACACAGGCCAGGCCAGGGAGACACGGGCAGGTGTGGTGCATCCTCCGCCCAGAGAAGGGAACCTGGGGACAAAACACACAGACATCAGGGACAGGGAGCATGGCAGTGCTGAGGGAATGCACAGCAGTGCATTTGGATGGATATTGGGTGGATAGTGGGAACACAGGGAATGCCACACGCTTCCCTCTGTGGCAGGAGATCCCCATGAGCTGCAGCACAGGAGCTGCAGAGCAGATGGCAAAGCCAGCCCCGTTGCTTTTCCCAGGCAAGCCACAGTTAAGAGCAAACTGTAACAGTCTGTGCTGCTGTGCAAATCTACATCTGTAAGATGTTTTTCTCCATATACTCCCATTTGATAAAGGAATCTGTTGTGAAACCACACTGGACCATTAGAATCACGTTTTTATGGTGTTCACTCTCTGGGGGCTTCTGCTCACCCCAGTTCCTGTGGTGTAATACAGCACAGAGCAGCCTGTCAACTGCAGGACCCAGGGACCACAGGATCCCATGGTAATTCAGGCTGGGAGGGATCTCTGGAGGTCATCTTTCCTGAGCTCTCTTTGAGCAGGATCCTTTTCACCAAAGGGCAGAGGTTTCTCATTTCATCCCCCCCACCTCCAGCCACACAGTGCTGGGGGGAGCTGACATACCAGCTGCATTGAACAAATGTAACTGTGCCACGATGTGCACATGCACTGATCCTCTTTAACAACTTGATCACAAGCTCTGTCTTTTACAGGAGCCGTGCCTCCACCAGCACATGAGCTGAGGAGGACAGGGTAGCTGGGAGCTGTGGTGCTGTTGGCTGCCAGCGTGAGCTGAGCATCAGGCAGGATGCAGCAAGGGAAGCCCAGAAGTACAAAGCTACTGCTGCCAGCCAGGCAGGCAACCCCAATTCCCTCATTTCCAGATTTCTTAGTGTTTTGAGCCCTTAATTTGAATATTCCATGATTTATTTGTATCAGTGGGCATATTTTCTCTTTAAGGAAGTCAAAGGGAGAAACTCCTTCACGTTGCCCTGTGCATCACACCAAGGACCTGAGGGGGACAATCTCTTTAGCAGGGCCTGTTGTGACAGGACAAGGATTAATGGTTTTCAACTGAAATAAGGGAGATTTAGGTTAGATATAAGGAAGAATTTTTTACCCATGGATGGGTAAAAAAAACCCCAAAACCTGGCCCAGCTTCTCCAGAGTGGTGGTTGAAGCCCCACCTCTGGAAATATTCATGTCAGGTTGGATGGGGCTTTGAGCAACCTGCTGTAGTTGCAGATGTCCCTGCTCCCTGCAGGGGAATTGGACTACATGACCTTTAAAGGTCCCTTCCAACCCCAAACATTCTATGATGTTATTACCTGCCTGACCCCAGTGACACCCTGCTGGGTGCAGGGGGGTAGCAGGGTGGCTCACATTGCCTGCGGTGCCCTGGGCCAGTGCCAACCCCCTGCCCAGCACTGTCTGAAGAGCAGTCCCAGAGCAAGGGACACCACGGGCTTCCCTGTGCCATCCACCATGGCCCCTCTGCCCCAGCACGAGCAGAGAGGCCACCAACCATGAGTGCTGGGGACTCCCTGTGGGAATCACACCTCTTGGTTGCCCACGCACAGCACTGCAGAAAAACCTAAAATCTGAGCTCCTCAGGCTGGTAAGGCTGACTCAGAGGTACCACTCAGCCCTCCAACAGCTCAAGTGATTTATGCGAAATGTTACATTTGCTGCAAGGAAATGTTCCTTTCAGCAGGACTCCCACGCTGAAGATGTGGTTTAATAATGCACCCGGCTGGGGCCAGGCAGCAAGGGGGTGACAGCTCTGCAGGACAGGTACTTTGGCTGGGGTGTGCGGCTTCTGCCTGTGCAGCCAGAGCCCACATACCCAGGGCTGGTACTGGAGATGCCAGCTGAACTGGTGCATACTTTGTCGTGCCATTTGCCCAGCACTGGGTTTTAATAAGCATGAGGCAATGAAGGCTTCTAGGTGAGAAGGAAACAAGGGAGCTCCCAGGAGAGATATGGGGGTTATGTACAAGGTGCACAGCAGCAGCAAAGCCACCTCTAAGCTGCCAGCTCTGTCTGCTGACCTGCCCAACCTCACCTGCCTGGCCCTGCCTGCAATGCGAGCTGAGATGGTTAACGGCATCCAGCCAACGCCATCTAGTTGCTGAGAAGGAAACAAGAAGGTGGAATCCCAACTGCCAGCTCCTCTGGGGGTCCCCGAGTTCATGGCATGGCCATGGTATTATCTGCTTTGTACCTGAGCTGCAGGCAAATGAAACGTTTCGGTGCTCAGGGAAATTGGTCTCCCAGCTGCCCTCTACCCAAATATTTAGAGGAGAGGAACCGTTGAGCAACTCTCCCATCATTAGAAATACCTAATTTCACCTACTACAGTAAATCAGTTTGCTTTGTGTTTGTCATGAAGAGCAGTGGGGTGAAGAATCCGAATCTAAAATTAACCTCATAAAGCTTATAAACATCAGTGACTATGACTGTAAAGTCTGGGGTGGACAGGCATCTTCTCTGATTGTAATTATACAGGCAATTAGTTTAAAATATACTAGACAGTATAAATTATTGCCCAATAGAATAAGCTCATAAAAAACCAAACCAACCTAGAAGACAATTTATCATATCCCGAGACTCCTGTTAACATAAAGAGCCCTTACAAGATAAACCTGCTACATTACATAGAAAAAATGAGAATTTGGTCCCCAGTATCACAGCAAAGGTTTAAAAATTTAACTGTAACAGAACAGAGCCTTGAACTTCCTAAAACTGAGAAAACAAACTATAGGTACCAAGCTGAGAAACCAGAGATTGGATGAGACAGCGAGAGAGGCTGCTAACTAGCTGCACATTTATAATCTACATTTATTGCCTTAATACCTTCTACATGTGGTGACTTTTGGGCCATGCTCTTCCCTGAAGATGGCCCTGAAGACCACCGGGTTCTCAAGCTACTTGGTAACACCTCATTCAGTCTTTGGTATTACTTATAAATAAACAGCCTTTTTCATAGTACATATAATATACATAATTACACAGCCTTAAATAAATTATTAGTTATTATAATATAGTGTAGCATGTAATAATGTACTAATATGTAACCAGTGTGATATATGTGTGTGTATATATATGTACATATGTATATCTTTGAAATTAATAGGTAGAATAAAAGCAAAGAGAGCCCATGGTGACTTTTCTCTAGCACAAGTATGTGTCAACACCTTCTCAATGACTTTTGAAGGCACCAGTGGCTCAGCCTCTGGAGCACGAGGAGACATGGCTGTTTGATGGCAGGGCCTGTGATGCACCAGGTGTCCCAACACAGCTGGTGACATTTTTTATGCGTCTGATAGGATCTTATCCTGTCCACTGAGGTCAGTGGCATTTGCTATGCTCCTGCTCACACACGTAGGCATTGGCAGGGTTGGGCTTGGGAATTGCTAAAGCTGTTCTGGGTCACGTAAGGAAGCAAAACAGCAACAAGAAATTAATAAGAAAACAATCTGGGAAGCATGTAGTGCTTTCATCCTTAGCTTCTCTTCAGCATAATTCTGTCAGTAATGTATTTCCTTATGGAAGTACCTTCAGCACTATTTCCATACAGATGCAAACGACTGGGGATTGTAAAGCACAGGATGCTTCCCTGCCTTGGCACCACGTATGGTTTTTATACTATGTGATGTACATACAGCGCAGTATATTCCTGTGGTTTTCTGCCCTGCCAGCTCGGGTCCCACAGACCCCCTGGTGACATACTCACTCGGTGACTCAGAGGATGGCATTCCTCTCCCAGATTCCCCATCGGCGTGCACATTCGCAGGCTGCGGATCCAGAGGCTGACCGCACAGCACATCCCTCCTCCACACTGCTGGTCTCGGTCACAGGCCTGGAGTTCAAGACAGCATTAGGCAAAGAAAATGAATAATATATATTCCAGAAATAGGACAGATCAGGTGCACAAGAGCTGCCTCTGACACCCCATAAGTTATCATAGCTCATGAAGGCTGAACAAGGTTTAAGGCTGATTCTTAATACTTGTATCTCCCATGGATCTGAAGGTCCAGGCTCCTGGCACATTTCAGGGTTGAGCCCAGGATGTTTAAAGCCACAACCACGTACAGAGATGCTCAAGGCTGAATCAATCCAGGACCATCACTAATTTACAGTCCCAGGCTTCTGAGCGCTGATGGGCCATGGCATGTGTCACTCTGCTTCTCCAGCCCAGAGCCTAAGTGAGCTCAGGCAGGTGCAAGGACCATGTGCACCAGTCAGGAATCCTGTCTCATGGAGAAGCTAAGATAGGAAATCATCCATTAATTTAAAGACTTTTAAGTAACTGTTCCTTCTAGTTTCTTAATCTAATGTCTTATGGTTGAGTACCTTTGCAAATGGAAGACTGCATGATAGTTTTATTAGAGAAGTCCAAGTGGAAGTAGCTAAAATAGAAGTTTAACTATGGATTCTGTGGTTGTTCTCTAGAGTTACATATAACTAAAAAGAGATCTTAAATGTGTAAAAGAAAAAAAAAAGCTTTGCAAAAGTGTCCACGTTCAAGAAAATGCTACTGTGGTGGCATTCCAAGGGGGGAAAATATTTCTGCTGCTTACCCAATACAGCTTAGATAAGCACAAACCAAAATGCAAACTACTGGGTATGTTTTAAAAACCAAAAACCACGAAGAGCAGTTGACATGTTGGGGTTTGGAAACAAGCTAGTGAACATCTTTTGCCTATTTTTTTCCCACCAAAAGCATATCAGATATTTTATTATATGAATTTAATGCAAAAAACAACCCCACAAAACCTCAGTCTCCTAATGAGAAATGCCAGTAGTTAAAGGTTCTGATCACACCCCGAAGCCAAGCTTAATTAACTCATTACTCTCTTGATGTCTGGCAACAGGGGTGATAGAGCAAAGGCACTGGTCAGCAGTTTATAAACTTGTAAAAATGTACATAAAAGATGATAACAGCTCTGGGGAAGAGTGCCTGTCTGAACAAACATTCACTTGAGGAAGAAAGCTTACAGATTTTACCTTGGGGTTTACATGACAAATGCCATTAGACTGTACTGGGTAAATATTACACTAGTTCAACCAGCAGAAAAAAACCAACATATTTACATATCAGCCAGTAATTTAGCAAAAAAGCTATTGTGTTAGGGTCTAGCCATTAAATAGAGTGTGTAACCCAAGCAGCTAGCACTCCTCCTAAACACATGTGTAACTTACTTTCTGACCTCTCTCTTACTACTAAGAAGGCACTCTAATGGTCTAATTTTACCCCAGTCACCAAAAAAACTGCAGGTCCAGTGACTGTGGCTGCCCCTGGCATGCTGGCATCCATGGCTCAGCCAGAGCGACAGGCTCTGCTATTCCTCACTGGTCAGATTCTGACCCCCCCTTTCCCACCCCCCTTAGTTGTATATCTCAAATCTCATCCGTGTCTGTGGAACTGGCCCTGGAGTGAAGTACTACTCAGCTGTAAGTATGTCCTAGCAAGCAAAGGTCTCTAAAAAAATTGTGCTGGACAATTTCATTTTAAAATTCACACATATACATCTGACAGAACTTCTAAGGATCCTTTTCCAAAAATGTATGACAAGTTTAGAAAATATCCAGCCCAAATGCACCTGCCCACACCTTATCTGCAAGGTGTAACTCATACTGCTACTCCTAACCTTCACAGGACACAAAATTCCTCTTCAGGACCCAACTTCAACACAGTTTTGTGGAACATTAAAAAGTCCCAGGTAAAATACCAGCTCCAAAGGCAACTGAAGTCAGCACACAAACCAACACTAGAGTGAAGAATGTTCAAATTAAGTCTAAATTGCAAAGGAATTGTTTCTGGTTCAGAGGATGGGAATAGGAACACCTTAGGTCAGGTCTGGTCCGAGATTTGCCTGTTCCATCAGAAGCCAAAAATGCATCAAAATTGTTTAACCAGAAGTGCACTGCAATAGTTAAGAAAGTAACATTTTCTAGTTCTAATCTATTTTCTCTTTCTGCATCTGCCTTGTCCTTGATCTATTATTCAATGTTTCACAATTACTTTATTTAATGGTTTAATTATGCTTTAAAGGTGGAGCCACAACTCTAATAACAGACTTAAATAAACTGGTCCTTCATTGCTGGAAATATTTCTACTTAAAAAGAACTCAAAATTCTCAAATATTTAAAAATTCCTTCGCACTCTCTACTCTGAAAATTAATCAGTCCTGGGAACTGATCTGATATCCAGAGAAATGCTTACAAGCTGTTTCATGGACTGTTTTCAGTGGAGTCCGGACAGGGAGTCCAGACAGCCACGGAGTAATCAGCTGCTGCGCGTACAACTTCTGATGGTTACAAAAGACATGTAAGCTCTCGAAAGAATGCAAGCACCACGTTATTAATCCAAAGCAAACACTTAAAAAAAAAAAAATCTCTTAAGAATGATGCAACACTTCGGGTTAAATAACGTCTTCAGGAGAAAAAAATATTTTCATAATCAAACTAAATCTGAAGCCTGAAAACAATAATAATAACAGGAGAGGATTCATTTGCAATGGGTGGCTATTGAGTGAAAAAAAAAGCAGCACAGTCATACCAAAAAAAAAAAAAGAAAAATCCTCCTCCAAAGCAGCGTTTTGCGATTGCAATACCAGTGCCCTGTACGTGCTAGGACTGGAGGACCTGGAGGAACTCAGGGTGCACAAGCAGGCGGTACTGTGCCTCAAGCTGGTCTCTGCTGGGGCAGGTTTGGGGGCAGCCCGGGGCTAGGGGGCTGCATGGGTAAGGGGAACACAGAGGATACACGAGGGGACAGCCTCCAGCCCCGGAGAATCAGCTAGAGTCTCTGCACACTCACGAGCAAGCCTGGAGACACCCCCTTGGCTGAGTCCGGGCATCTCTCACCCCAAAGGGACAGACCCCATGGGCACCATGGCTTCCCTGACTCCAGAGCTCTGCAAGTCCTGGTGTCACCCACGGCAGA
>VWZY01010801.1:45684-142404 GCA_013399075.1 Chloroceryle aenea
CCAGGGGACATCCCAGGGTTGGTCAGGGGTTGACATGTAAGTGTAGAGGGCATCCCACAGCAGGTCTGGAGGGGACACTACACAGCATCTTGGAGACTCTCACAGTATGTTTGAGAAATCCCTCACAGGTCTGGGGGGACTTGGCAGGGCTAGCTGGGGGACATCATGGAGCAGGTATAGGGGACATCTCACGGAATGTTTGAGACAACCTTCAGCAGGTCTGTGGGACATCCTGCAGCAGGTGTAGGGGTGATCCCAGGGCTGGCTGGGGGCACATCCCACAGCAGGGCAGGGGCAGCAAACAGCAAGCTCAGAGGGATCCTGCAGCAGGTAGGTGGGGGAGAGTCCCACAGCAGGTTAGAGCACATCCTGCAGTGGGTCAGTGGTGGCCCACAGCCACTGAAGCCAGCTTGGAGGCCTGTTTCATTTCCAGTGCCCACATTCCACTCAAGCTCCCTGGCCAGTAGCACATGAAGTTCTGCCAGCCCCACTATTGCCTTCACTCTCCTCTGTGAACAAGAACCACCTGCTATCCTCAGCCTGACTTCTGCTGAGCCCAGGCAGTGCTGTGAGCATGGGCATGGTGGGGTTCACACAGGCTACACCTCACCTTGTCTGGGGCAGAGGAGCATCGAAGCAAATTTACCCCACAAGCCCTGTAAGAATTGAATCAACCCCAGTTACTCCCTAGTGCACGAAGCCCAAGAAGCACCAATGCTGATTGAAGAAAGTAATGCTCCTGTACTTCTTCACCTTACTCCTTTGTGGACCTGTTTGAGGGTCAGGGCAGTCTGGAGCCCTAAACCCCTTTGAACTCATATTCTTTGCTCCCCCTCCTGCCTGTGCTTCTCCCTCCTGCCCCTGCCTGAACCTTCCTGGTTCCCACAGCACCCAGGGACAGGAGGAAACCAGCTCTCTCCTTCAGCAGGGCTGGCTTCTACCCAGAGGTCTTGGGATAGGAAGTAGCAGGGGAATCAGGGACACACATTTCAGAGTCAGAGCACCACTAGCTCCTTCCAGCCATAATGCCAGGCTGTGGTCTGATTGTCCCAGTGAGCTCCTCTTTCTAGATGTACACTGCTTAAATTTAACACACACCAAGTTTTAGCAACTAATGGTGTTACCTTTGGGCACCTCCATCCCCTGTGATCAAATTCCCTCAGAACCCAGTGAGTCAGTAAGACGTGCAGTTCTTGCCTCTTTTTCTTCTTTATTTTATTTTCCTTCTTTTTCCCATCACTTTACACTTATTTCTTTTTACCTTTCCTCTCCTAACTCCCTTTTTGTCCCTATTCTTGCCCCACTTTCCTCTCTCCCGTCCCTTTGTGACACTCCCCCCTTCTGGTGTGTCCCGTTCTCACATGTAGTTCCCTGTTTCCTCAGACTTTTCAAATTCCCTTTTTCCAAAGAGGAAAGCTGAGCCTTTGCACATTTCCCCAAGTCCTCAGACAGTCTCATTCTCCGGCTGAGGTGAGTTTAAGTGCAGCTGACGGGGAGCATGTAAAGCACCGAGCATCTCCGTACGCTCCTGCTTGGGTCAGTCCCGGTCAGGAGCTGTCAAATCGATTCCTTAGCAGCATCCCCTCAGGGGCTTCATTCTGTCTGGAGGTGTTTCCATTACAAACTGTGGGCTTCTTTGGGTGCTTATGGTTATTTTGTAAAAGTGCATTCAAGACAATATGGGCTGAGTAAATAGAGCATTACTCCAAGGGTGCTTTAAAAGCTTGTTGGGATAAGCCAATTTTGATGTGAAAGTATTAAAAATAGCTGAGACAGATCCTTTGCTGTTACAAACCTGTGTGACCATCCTGAACCATCTCCAGTTTAAAACAGGTGAAGGGCTTAGCTGTTTTCAAATTTTATTTGTATCCTGGAAACTAAAAATTAATGTAAACTAGAAATTATGATTTTCACAATCCCCAGCTGCCCAGATCTTAAAAAAAATAATAACAATTTTCAGCTCTAAACCTGCTTCCAAAACACTACAGAATTAAGGGGAAATAAAAACAGGGAAGGGAAGAATTTCATGCAATTTTATGTAAGACTCTGTCATTTCTTGTAAAAGCCATTTTACATAAAGGGTATAATTTATGAAAGGCTGCCAGTCATCAGCCTGGCAGGTCAGTGTTGTACATTAAGATGGGTATGCTATAGACTTAGCAGCATCCACCCTCATGCCAATATTCTTCCTGCCAACTTGCATTAGAACTGGTTTGCTATGAGATGAGATGAGATCTTACACATTTATATGGTCTTTAGGTGATTACCAAACTGTAATGAAATGTTAATTGATTTAAATGATTGCTGGTCTTAGGAGTAAGAGTTGAGGAGGTGAATCTCTGAACTTCAGTATTACTTCCTAGATAATTGTTCCACTACGAAAGTAGTTCAAATCCACAAAGTGGTTTATACGTAAATCTTCATATTGCTCATCTCACAAATACACCAGAATTTCAGAAGTTCTTTGATTTCTTTTGATCCATTTTAAATGCCAGGCTCATATTAGCTTTCTTAGTTTCAAAGGCTTTTCCATAGCTGGATTTTCACTAAACTTCATTCCGAAGCCTGTAACATTTCTTTTACTGTTTTGTTCTGTCTTTGCTGGTGCATTAACAAAACTACCTCGGAGTGCACGTGGGGACAGGAGGGACAGCACGGTGTGTAACCCAGCCTAGTAAAGAAGCAGATTTGCAGCCTCTTCTTTTACACCACCCCAACCAGTACAGCTATCTTCCCCATTCCACACAGACACTTATCCAACTGACATCTGTGATACTATCCCGGTGTAAATAAATCTACCTCATGAGAACTTTTTTCCTTCCATCTGAAAGGACCCAGCAGTAGGATCCAGTGTAGTCACCCTGTAGAGAAGGCTTCAGTGGAGCTACAGCTTCAGCTATGCTTGGGCAGCATTAGGCTTCTCCCCAAGAAGTCTCATTTTCAGATCGCCTTCAAAAATCCACTAAACATCATCTTCTGCCATAAAAACTCTAATACTAGAATTAGGAAACACCACTCCAAATTAATCACAGTACTTTAGATTTGACACAGTATGTTAACAATCATCCAAAAGTCCTCAGTTGCTTTAAGAATCTGGAGTGAAATACCTATTTTTAGCTTTCAGTGCGGTTGGTAGCTCTCTCTGGTTCTTCTCAAAGCCTCAATTTTACTGAAAGCTAACTGTCTATGAGTAGGCATTCAAGTAATTATTTGGCCTATTCAAGTGATAATGCACTGTAGAGTTTACAGATTTTTGAAGACTAAGAATATGAATACATCAGCAATCTAAAAAGATAATTTTCTCATAAAAGAAATGAGAAAAATCATGTAATGTGAGACAGGAGAATTATCTTCTTGTCCTAAAAACTCTAATTTGTTTAATCTTTCAAACTATGTATCTGACAATGGTCTGAATTTAGCAAAGTGGTGCAAGTTTGCTGACTCTGGTATGGGAAGAATATACTTATCTATATCAGATGCTTCTACAGGTCTATAGGCTAGGTGCAGAAGTTCATCCATCATGTGAAAAACCTCAAACCAGTTGTCTTTAGTGCCTGGAATAACATGAACAAACAAATCATGCAAGAATATCTGAATTTCTAAGCTGTAACCTGGGTTGGGATGCCATCATTCTATCACCCAACATTTCTGCTTTGTGTCAATAATTTATGTTCAGTGAATCAGAAGATGGTTCAAATCACCCCCTTCACAGGAAACCAGCCCAAGACCCTTCTTGATCTTTTGTCCTCTGTCTTGGGGATTGTACAGAAGGCAGAAGAGGCTTTTTCTGCTTGTATTGGCATTAATTTGTGTCTCCAGCATTTACCTAAGTACCATTTATGGGTTTTTAATGTAAAAATTATTATATTTTTTAAATGCAGAAATGATTACCCTTTTTTATGTAAAAATTAGACTTAATTTTGTAAATTACTTCTAAATTTTCCACCGCTCTCTGTGATGTGGCTGAAGTTGGCTGTTGCCTTCACAAGTTACCAGCAGCAGGCTGGCTGAGACATGGAAACTTCATACCTGCAGCTCTCACTGAGGCTGTGAAACCCAGCTGGGATCTGAAGGAAATGGCTTAGCAAGTCTGGGCACCCACCAGTATGATCCTAGATCATACGGACAGCACTTTGCATAGTCATGTAACGCAGAGAAAATGAAAGGTAATTTTGATTGCTATACGCAAATCCCACACTTGTAGTTGCCTTTGCAGACGTCCAAGAGGCTGCTGCTTGCGTGCACGTGTAAGCACATCCAAGAGGTCAGCACTGATCTGCCCCTGGCTGGGATGCAGGTGAGGAGCAGCGTGGAGAGCAGCAGCATGTCCACCCACAGCCATGCAGCAGTCAGTTGTACAAGAAACAAGGAAACGCTCACTGTGAAGGGGACATCTTGTCACCCACAGTTCAGTGTGAGCCACACTGGTCTTCTGTCATGATTACTGCACCTCGGGCTCATGTGTGGCCTCTTCTGACATCAAATAAACTAATCAATTAAAAGGAAGTCTGAAGATGTGAAGATTTTCAGATTAGAGGCACTGTAGTCTGAATTCCTACTAAACCAAGCCATAAATTTCATTAGTGAATCTTAAATGTAGAGGGAGAAGTTGTTTTTTGACCTAGAACGTATCTCAAGAGAAATCAAGCACTGATTTAAGACATTGAAGAATTCACCATTTCCCTTGACAAATTGCTCCAACTCTTAAAACCTTGTTTTCTGCTTGAATTTCACTGGTCTGGACCAGCAGATGACATTATGCCCTCTAACATCAGGAATTTTCACTTTCTGCATGTAATTCTAAGCTGGGAACAAATTCCACGACACCTGTTTATTGACATCGAGCTCATTTTACTCTCTCGCTACAAAGCAACTTTCTTGTCACTATCAAATTACTCTGGTAGCTCATCTCCAAACCCTTCCCAATAGATCAACAAACTTTGTAAATTTTGTGGCATCATTTCAGGGATATTCTCACCCCATACAATTAGCCACACAGCTCTATCCTTAGTTATATACTCCTGCAGACTACGTCAGCTCTCGGCGTATAAACAGAAACAGCCTTGTGACTACACTAATAAAAATGAAACAGATTTGCAAAAATCTTCAGCAACAAAAAAAGCATCTCAGAGTGTTTTTATTTCTGAGGTCAGATAAGAATAGTTGTGCTGAGCTGCTGTTCTAGTGGTATGTTCCTAGTGCTCCTTGTACCTCATTACGCTGCTTTTCAGTGCTGCCGTTGTCATAGTAGTCCATGAAGAACCTTATGTAAGGAATTAAGATGATGGTTCTGCAGTCTATTAAAAAAGAGCATTTAACAGATAAGTGCTAATGTTCTAGATCAGGGATTCTTACTCCCTTACTCTGCAGTGGATCATGTAACCGCATGAATCATTTTGGTTGCGAACTGCACGTTCTCCCGTCAGCTCAGGGGGATTGAAGTGGAATATTACAGAGTCTCCTCATGACACAGTGGTGATGGTAGAAGAGAAAAAGCTGCAATCATACAACCAAAACTAACAATTCCTAGTTGCTCATGAAAATTTACTCCTTTGACTCGTAGACGGATTTTATTTAGGCTCCTACACATCCGTGTGACTGTGTTTGCAAAGTCCAGGGCAGCGTGATTCTGAATGATTCAGCTGGAATTGTGGATTTATATGACGGGCAGGGACTCAAAGCCTTGCTGTAATTTTCAGATATGTCTTTAAAAAAAATGTAGAATCTTTGCCAAGAAGATGCAGTATTGGTTTGGGGAGTTAACTGGACTTCGGGGAAATATTCTTTCAACTTTTTTACTTCCTTCTGATTGCTTTTGGTAGGAAACATCTTTCCTTTGCACGCCAAAATGGGTTAGTAGCTGCGGGTAGGCAACTGGCTGGTGGAGTCACGCACTCGCCCTGCACACTTGAACCTACCAAGTGAGGTAGTTTGTGACTGAGATGGAGCTTACTGGGCCGTGGGGGAAGGAGATGGAAATGTTTCCATAGCCATAAAAATCTACCAAATGCAGGAACTGCAGATGGATTATTCAGGAGGGCATTGATGTAGCTCTGCTCCCATCACAGCCAAGCAATTTATCACATGCCTCAATGGGAGCCAGGTAGACCAGTGCTAAGCAGGTTGTTAGCTTGTGTCTAGCTCTGGAGCCCTCAGCCCAAGGAGGACATGGACTTGTTGGAGCAGGTCCAGAGGAGGCCACAGAAATGATCAGAGGGCTTGAACCCCTCTACTAGGGAAAGACAGGCTGAGAGAGTTGGGGTTTTTTTAGCCTGGAGAAGAGAAGGCTCCAGGAAGACCTTATTGTGGCCTTTCAGTACTTAAAGGGGGCCTGTAAGAAAAAAGGGGGCAGTCTTTTTAGCAGGATCTGTTGCAACAGGACAAGCAGTGATAATTTTAGACTAAAAGAGGAGAGATTTAGACTGGAGAGAAGGAAACTTTATGCTGAGGCTGGTGAAACACTGGCCCAGGTTGCTCAGAGAGGCAGTAGTGGCCTCATCCCTGGCACCATTCCAGGTCAGGTTGGATGGGGCTCTGAGCACCCTGCTCTAATTGCAGATGGCCCTGCCCCCTGCAGGGGGGTTGCAACTAGACGACCCTTTGTGTCCCTTCCAGCCCAAAGCATTCTGTGAAATAAACCTGTCCAGCTTTCCTCCCTACCAGGGCACTCACAGGTTTATCCAGCCCCTGCTAGTTCTGCCTGTAACCTCAGTGGGTCCCTGCCTGCAGCCCACCCTGGGTCATGCTGCCTGCATGGGTGCCTCCCACACCTCCACAAGCACCACACAAGTCTCCTCTGTGCCCCTCATTATGGAAACCAGCAGCAGCACTATGACTGTTGCTAATACCTGGCTTCCCACTATCTCCTAGGGGACCAAGAAGAGGTCACTTGTTCGGTTTCTATTTACTGTACTGTACTCCTGCTGCATGGCTTCCTCACATTGCCTGCAGCCAGACGGCAGATTTTTTTTTTTTCTCCCCAACACACAGTTTCGTTTCTGTTTTGATTCTATTGCTTCACTTTTCCAGTCCTCAGCTGGAATGTGGTGGTGGCCAGCAAGAGAATACAGAGCAGGTTGTGCTCCTGCTCTTATTAGCATATTAGGTCAGGAAATAATTACCCTCAGAGGCAACACCCAGGAACAACAGTCAGTTGTTTGGGTTTTGCGTCCTGAGTGTTGCAAATTCCCAGAATTAACTGGGAATTTCTCCTCTAAAATCTCTTTTCCTGCCTCTTCATTCTGTCCTGCTGTCTTCAGGAGGCAGGTGATGGTGTTAACCCTTCGCCTGTTAACTTGGAACATCTATGGTAGGTCTCTGGTGGGTGGTGGGGTGTGATCTGCAGGGAAGGAAGTAGAGGCAATAGTGCAGGTGGAACCAGGTTTCTGTACATCCCACTGGATGGGGCAGTCATCTCTGCTAATGGGGGATTAACAGCTTCATGGCTCTCCAGCCTTCCCTGATGCTGTGAACATCAGCCCTCCAAGGCAGAAACACGACACACACATACACAGAAGGATAACATCCACTTTCTGATCTGTCTTGGCCTTCTGGGATCCCATAAAGCTTTTTATCTCTTACTTTCTCTGCCACTTCTCTCATTTCTGACATTTTCTCTCACCCCTGTACTTTGTGCTTCTTCATCTTTCACTGCCACCTTTATGGTAGGTATTCTCAACACAGCACAGCTGAAGAGCCTCCAGGGCCTAGAGTACCACTGAATTCCTTTTTCTCCTTTTCATCCATATGCAAGATTGCTCAGAAAGGTGAGAATTCCTGTGAAATAGCATGTTAGCAAATAGCATGCATTAAAGCCCTTGTGGGGATGGCTGCAAAATGCTTCCTCTCACTAGAGCCACATCCAGCATGGAACCTTCACTTACTACTCCCTTAAGTATGAACTTCGAAAATGATAACGTCTCTCCAATGACTTACATTTCTGAGAATCCCAAAGCACTAAGTAAATCGCATTCTCCTGAGTGACTTTAACTGTGGCACAACCAGATCTGGGGTGATAACTGGCAACTATTTAACTTCACATGCCCACATTAAAGAACAACTCTGGACTAAAGAAGAAAAAGGACCCCACCCCATGGCTTGGGGTGGGGGGGTGGAGTTTGTTTGTTTTTTTTTCTCTTAGGATGCAGAAAATAAAGTGTTAATATTGAGCTTAGATCCATTGGGGCTATTCTCAGGAAAAACAGTCTTTAACATCACCAACTGTACAGCATCTTGGCGCTATCTTTTAGCTGAGTACAGGGGACCCTGGCAAACAGCAGTCACCAGGGTGAGTCCTGCACACACAAGAGAGGACACTGCCTTGGGCTGCAGTCCTGCAAGCACTTGAAGCGGTGGTTTGGCTGGGTTGGTCTGACCGAGAGGTCCACGCCAACCCCAGGGTCAGGGCAGGAGGAGGCGGCCAAGGCAGGGAAGCCCTGGCTGTCTGCAGCTCAAGGCGCCCACTTTCGAGGGAAGAGCGGGCCCTCCTGCGTCACCTCCTGAATGCAGGCTGCTACAAAGGACAGATTATCCACCTCACCCTCCTACTCCCCACTCTGTTCTTCTGCCAGCTCACTTTTCAAGAGCCACTAGTGCAAAGGGCAGCTAATTATTCCAGGAATTCAAATTGGTTGCTTTTATGGTAAAGATCAAACAAAACCAAACCCCCAGCAACGAGGGCTGGTGGCGGCTGCTTCAGTGGCTAGCAGAGTGCTGAGAAGATGAGTTTCATCCTCCCAACAGCTCGTTATCTGGCTAGAAAACACTAGACCACAGCTAGGGAAGAAAGGAGGACGAGGATGGCATGAGACTGAGGGAAAGAAAGAAGCAAAAAGGAGTGTGACTGGAGTGTGAGAGGCAAACAGTGCAGGGGAGGTTGACTGTGCTAAGCCACAGAGCCAGCAGCACCCTTGGCAGCAGCTCTACCATCTCAAAACCACATTACTGGGTGCTGCAGATTGTATTAATTCTGTCTCCTGGGTACGGCACAGGGGCTTGGGCCATGCACATCCAGGTGGACTCACATCTCCTCACCACAGACCTGCCTTGTTATCCAGCATCCCCATATGGAGGACGAGGACCTGGACCACCTCTTTCACATGCCCAGGTTCACACGGTG
The DNA here is from genome assembly GCA_013399075.1 of Chloroceryle aenea. Classification (NCBI taxonomy): domain Eukaryota; kingdom Metazoa; phylum Chordata; class Aves; order Coraciiformes; family Cerylidae; genus Chloroceryle; species Chloroceryle aenea. The sequence continues at coordinate 54,803 of VWZY01010801.1, forward strand.
CATTTTCCTCTTCTACTTACTATGCCAAAACAGCAAAGCCAGCCCGGGGACACATGGCAGTGACATTTTTTATTTCCCCAAAAGCCAGAACCTCCTGTCCCTCCTGTGACCAGGGTCCCACAGAAAAAGCTTCGCCTGAGGGTAACATGTTTGTGCTGAATGGCTGAATAAGACCATAATGTTGTTTCTTGTTGCCTTGACAATACACTTGAGCTCAAGAGATCTATTTTAACCCTGCACTGGGGTAATACCAGCTGATGAAACCCTTCTGGAAACAAGGCAAGTAACTAGACTCACAAACCCAAGTTATCATTAGGATAAGTGGGCTTTTGCCCCCAGAGAGGAGCTGGCTGTTTGCCCAGGAAGAGTCTCCACTCTCTCACTCTAAAGGTTGGATTTTCAAGTACTATATAGCAAATCCCTTCCCAGTAGACCACTATTTTTTTTTGAAAATAGGGCTTGAAAATACAAAAATAACCCAAAATGTTCAAAATGCTCATGTTTTTTAACTAGAGCCTCATGTAAAAACTGCTGAGTCCAAAGATGACCTGCAGCCAACTTCCACGGGCTTTGGGGCTGTATAACCAGCAGGTTGTTGCTCACAGAGAGCTATAATTCATGTTTTGCAGAGTGCTGTTTCTTTTACATTGCTATTAATTCCAATCATGGCACATCTAATTTAGGAATTCCTCAATGATGAGTACATTTCAGTGCCATGACAGCAGCGTGCAGCAGTGAGAAACCAGTTAAACGTGGTTTCCTAAGCTCAGTCCATTACTTGCTCTCTGGGAACAGCACCATTTCCTAAAGTGACTCCTCCTTTGATCACTCCATGTAGCAGCTCAGTTAATAAATCAGAAATAGGCTTTCTTATGACTGCATTGCCCAGCCAGGATTGTCCTGCAGTACTGGAGGTTCGAGGGTCCTGTTTTTGAGAAGCATTGAGACATCTGCTTCAGGTCCCTCAGTGTGTGGTTGCATGAACAACTGACTGTCTTCAGACCTGTCAGATGCATCAAGAGCGGAACAGGCAGGTACTGCTCCGGCTCTTTCTAAATCTGTCTCTTTCTAAACCCAGTTACTCAACTTCCTGCAGCAAGGCAGAACAATTACACTACAGATGATGAAATATTTCCTTCAGTTTACCCTAAATTCCAGCGAGTGATGTAACCAGCAATCCCTTAGTTTAGCATCACTGAACATGGCAAAGAGCAGGAGCAAATCAGTTCTCAATGGACCACTCGGGTATTTAAATCCCCTAGTAACCTATTTCAGTTTCCCTTGACATCTGTCACCATGGTGTCTTTACATGCTTCATCCTGCCAAGGTTAATAGTCAGAGCTGGGACGGTTCCAGCTCATTTTATTGTCTTGTCTGAGATGACATTTTAAGCATCAAGTGCTTTGTGTTTAACTGGCGTAATGTCAAGTGACTTACCTCTCGTAGCCAATGCTGATAGTTCATTCAGTCAGAAATCTGCTAAATGGCTTGTTCACATAATTATGATAATTGCCTAGGAGAAAAGACAGAGCGTGTCTTCCATTGAAGAAAATGCATAACTGTTAGCCTAGGCTGACCTTCTCCTGCTGTTGCCTTCTCCTGTGCGAATGGATGTTATTAGCTGAAACTTCCTCATGTCTGCTCCTTGTTCTACCCCTTCTGATTACAGCTTGGTGTCACATGGCCAGCAATTTGCATGGATTTTTTTTTTAAAAAGCAAGCACAATTTTCATGGAGATGTATTTTACTGCTCCTTAACTGCATAAACATGATAAAATGTGGAAAATAAGGCTAAATGGAGCACCATAGTCAATCATGCACATAATTTTCTCCAACCGAATAGCTCCTGTTTGCTTAACATTAAACACAAACTTAGGGGAAAACAACATAAAGTGTGTGATCTGATAAATTAGGAACTTAAAGAAATCACACTGTACATTAACATATTTATCAGCATCATAAACAACTTCCTCTACCAGAAAAGCTACCCAGAATGAGAAAGGAGAAAGAAGAAAGAAAGCATTGCCACAGCCATACAATAACTTGAGTTCAGCCAGCAGCATCCAGGAATTAACTCCCTATCCCCTGGGAGCTGGGACTTTCCTTTGGCCTTGGGATGGCTATGGTTGGTTTTGCTTCTTCCTCTAATCCAACATAAGCCCTAGAACCTCTTGAGGTTTCCATGTACAAGGACAAATTCATCACCACTCTCTCAGCAGCAGGACAGAGCAATCCCCCTGCATAACAAACACCAGCTTCCTTCACCTCAGCTTCCCCACTGCAGCTCCCAGCACGCTGGGTGCCTGCTCTTTGCTGCACCCTAACAGCTCTCATTTAAACAACTGAAACCCTCAGATCCGCAGGCCATCAAGAGGCACCAAAGTAGGCTGCAGCAGGAGAAAGCCCTGGCTGCAGTGCTGGGAAGCCTTTGAAGCTGACATCGCTTGGGTTGGAGGTGTTTTGAACTGCGGAGAGGAAGTGATATAAGAAGAAAAGGCCTTTATTCTGACAGTCAAGCTTAAACCTGCCCTTACTGTATGTAAAGTGCAAACTTGGAATTTAAAGAGGGAAAAATAAAAGGACTGGATTCAGCGGACAGTCGGGTTTGACTCCAGCTCAGCTGTCAGTGGAATAAAGCCTTTGAAAAAGAACAAACCAAATCCTCAGTTCTTTCCGCCAGCATCAGCCCCGACCATTGTGGCTTCAAAGGCTGGGCTGTGACTTGAAGGTTCCGGAGGGGAGAGTGGGGCCACCCCACAACTCTTTGCTCAACACCATGGGACCCCCAAGCTAGTCCAGCTCCCCAGGTCAGGCTGCTTCCCACCTGTACCCCAGACCCTTAGGAGAAGGAAGCCTCATTCCCTGCCCCTGCCTGATGGTATTTCTCCCCTTTGGAGTTACTCTCATGGCAGCACTGGGTGCGGGTCACTGCTGCTTCTTTTATACTCATTTGGGAAATGAGTAATTGCCATCTCCACTTTGTACCTCCAGCATCTGCTTCTACACTTCCAGACACGCAGTGGTGCTCCAGGGGGTTGACCTTCACATCAGAGCTCACTTGGCCATCCTTCGCTGTGGCTCCAAAGGCAAAGGTGTGGTAAAAACATTTGCATGTAGAGACAGCAAATCAGATAGGCAGCGCTGGATGTCAAGGCAAAAAAGAAAGCAGCTCATAATTACTTGAGTTGTATTTGCCTTTCCAAAGGGCATAACATTTTATGTGATTCATTAAGATTAAAGCCCAGTGTGTATTCATGAGGGCTGTGTTAGTATGGAAATTAATCACTTTAAGGCACACGGCTGAGCTTTGATGGTGGTTCCGGTGAGGCCGCTCAGGCTAACCCTTGGGTGGCACGAAGGTGCTAGTGCTCAGCACAGCCCATCTGGCTCCAGCCTGCAGCAGGGGCTCGCTCTGCTGCTGATGCCATAGCCGAGGGCACAGCAGGCAATCCCAACCGCAAAGCTCAGCTTGCTGGAGCAGGAGGAGGGAGAGCAGCAGTCCCAGGCCCCACTGTTGAGCAGTGAAGCACTGGGAGCGAGCAAGCCCTGAGGTATTTGTGTGCTCCTGCCTCAGCCCTTGGGGTGTTTTAATAGTGGCCAAACCAGGTAAATTAAAAGGAGAGTACTGAACCTCTGCTTCTGCTGCTGTGATTTTGCACGCTGGTATTTTCAGTCCCAATCCCCACAGCTGGTGCTTCTCCATTGGTAATGGCCAGGATGGGATCGGTGAGGCAGCAGATAGGACACTCTGGCCTGGTGAGCTGCAGAGATCAGATCTTGAGGCAGCAGATAGGACAATCTGGCCTGGTGAGCTGCAGAGATCAGATCTTGATGGTACTTGTCCTTCCATAGGCTGAACCGTAGCAGGAAGAGCCGCTCCTGCGGCACCAGGTCACATACAGGCAGGAGCAGGTCTGAGCTGCAGGATGCTGCATGCTGGATACAGTCTATGCCCATCACTGCACCCCAAGCCACATACCAGCCCTTCCTGACATGGTGTCTAGTCATACCTAGGAGAAACTCATTTATATTTTGAAGTCCTCTGACTATATATTAAAAAAAAATCCTTTCAGGATATTTTTAAGATTGCTGTATAATAAACTCAGAGATTTATTAGTATTATACTCCTGCATACCTTCAAAGACTGTAAGAAATTACAGCCTTACAGCAGCCTAACCTTTTAAGTATTTGTATTTCACGTGGCATTGTTACTAGGGATGAGTGATAACTGCACTTGTCTGCAGAATGCCTTGGGTAAGACAAGATCATCGGGAAAATGGCAAAAAGCAAGGTGCACGCTCCCTGCGTTGCACTGACTTCCCTGTCACTTTTACTCAGTTTATTAGCAGAAACCATACTTTAACTGCACTCCTGCCTTCAGATTTAATCTGCTGCAGGAGGTACACAGCCACGGAGGCTTTTTTGCTTTTTTCACTTTGGGATATGACACCGATCGCTCTGGATCCTCTCTGCTGGCCCATTGGCGGTAGCAGTTGTAGCCAGTGACGCAGGGAAGGAGAAGAGTTGCATGTTCCCAGCATCTTCAGCCCACCCTAATCCGTTAGTTAGCCAAGACTGCTGCAAGCATCCATGGAACGACGTTTCTTTTGGCGTAAAGAGAATCTCTGGCAAGTTCCCTGAGTAAGACCTCACAGACTTTCCACAAACATAGTCCTGACGTAGCAGGAGTCAGGTACAACGCCCAAGACCTTTACAAAGGTGGCATTAGCTTTGTCCTTCCAGACAGAAACGGAGCTTTTCTACAAACTTCAATACTTTTTCTTGGATCGGAAAGGTCCCACCTTGGTCTGTCTGGCACAACCATCTCTCTCCAACACTAAGTCTCATTATGAGTTGAAAAGACTGATGGAAACCGCAGAGCTGTAAGAGGAGGAAGTGCTAAAGCTGTTGCTTTTGTTTCCAAAGCATGAAATACAGTATTGAATAAAGAGTTTTTCCTTGTGTTGCTTGAGCTCTGTGGGGAGATTGCTACAGCTGATTCCTAGTCATATATTTAACAAACTTCCAAGCAAGGTCACTTGACCACACACTAAACAAGGGAGCCCGGTGTGTCCTTCATGCAGAGAGAATTCAAAGCATAAAAGCATAATCACCAATCTCTGAGTTCATCAGAAACCCAGACAGAAAGAGCCTGTGGAATAAATGCTGTAATCCTTCATGGGGATGGAGAGGCTGTCTGACCCAGGGCACCGCTGGTTAACATCATGAACTTGGGGAAATGTTGGGCTTAGTTGCCAAGAGACTGACGGTGGTCTGCCAAAGAAACTGTTTCTCTTAAAGCTGAAATGGTCATCCACAAACTCCCCATAGGAGGAAGTAATAACCACAAACTTTCTCGGCTTGACACCGCAGGACTGGCCACATTACGAGTGAACTTTTCCCATTCATACTTGCGTTTCATCACTTTAAGAAGAAAGAGAAGAAACACTGCAACAAAGAGAGGGGCCGTAAAGAAAGAACAGAGCAAAGTGAGATTAGTCATTATAAATAACATTTCAGGAGATCCTTTTCAAAAATAACACAAGCAACTCACTGAACATCCTACGTCAGAAATGGTGATTCCACGTCTGGCATTCTAGAATAAGGAGCATTAAGTATTAATAACATATACAAATATTAAAGAAAGCTGAGAAAAGATATTGCATGGGGAAGTGAACTAAAGGGCTGACAATACATTCTCTTAAGCAACTCTGATTACTATTAAACATTTTAAAAGCACTTTATCAAACTCGTAGCAGGACACAGCCCCTCCTTCAGGGGACAAACTGACAAAGTCATTACAGCTCTTTGTGCACTGGAAGGGGACTCGTAAGAGGGCCCCATTCCATTCTACCTCCATCTGCAGCCAGGTGCTTGACACCAACTCCTGTCCCCCCACATTTGACAAATGACAGCAAAATTCATGTTGCCATCTCCCAGTTCCCTCATTTCAGCCCTGAGCAGGGTTAGTGCTGTCAGGGACATGCGGGGGTGGATGTAAACCTCCCCCACTTTGCACCTATTCACCTGCCAGGAGCAGGGTGGAGAGCAGACCTGGGAAGGAGGCAGGAGCTCTGCATGTTTTTATTTTGCTGTTTAAATGTTTTTTTCCTCCCTTAACTTCACAGCCTCGAGTCCATTATTCAGTCCATGTCTGAAACTGAAATTATGGGGGTAAAAAGGCATCAGTGCATTTACTTGGATTCATTATCTGTCAAGTGTTATAGAAGGATTAAATTGGGAAGGAAATTTTAAAACCATTCTTCTGACATGACTCACAGAAGTAAGCCATCAGAAGCTGTGTCAGAGGCACTATAGTTGGCAAGAAACGTATAGCATCTTTATGATTCGTCCTTTTATAAAACCTGAACCATAAACAATGGAAACAAGGGAAGGGAGAGAATGCAATTTCATTAGAGGAAACGTGACATAAATTCAATAATAAATAATAGCCATTATCTAGAAAAATATGAAAAGCCATTTTCAAAATCATTAGCTCTAATCACAAATGAATTTTGCAGCTTCTTTTCTATTTTCCACCTCTGTAATGAACTCTGATAAATTCGAGGGAGTACATGTTAAATAAAGAGATAGAAAGGTCTAATTTGCTGCTTCATTAAACCAGCTTATTTCTGGAACGTCTTGCGTATTGCTCTGAATTTCCCATCTCTGAAAGGTGGAGACAATGAACTATCTGTCTCTAATGTAGTGTGGCACACAATTAGGGATTCAAAAGGATGTGAATCTCTTTCCATCAGAGATACACGCAGCGATTATTATTTTATTACCAAATACTGTCAGCATTACATATTTCCAACAGCTACTGTGACACCTGACTCGCATGTTAAATTTGCTCAAAGCGCTGCAAGAAAAGTCAGATGGAGCTTATTTACACCACATTATTCCTTCTGATGTAGGCCTTCGGTGAGTCTGGTATGGTTAAATATTCACAGAGTTCAGCACTGAAGATTTGCAGTCAGGCAGGATATACAGAAGATGGCCATTTGGTTCTATTTTCAACACGGTGATAAAGCACAAGCTCAACTTGCTCTGCTTGCAAATCAACAGGGCCTTCAAGAGCATATCTGAACCTGTCCTGAGTCAGCAAAGCACTTAGGCATGTGAATATGGGACACTGATCTTCTTGGGGGTGAATTATAATGTAATTAAAGATCTTTCAACTGAAACAAAACATGTTAAACCAAACGTTCTGTAACCCCTACTTGGCTCTGGCTAGAAGTGGATATGCAGCAAGGAGATGGTTAAAGCAGTCCTGGAAACAAAAGCAGACTCAAAAAAGACAAACATTGACCTAAGAGAATAATGCAGATATTCCCTTAGATGCAGTATGAGCTTGGGTTTTGCCTCCACAACCAGAATATGTGTGATTATCCACAGGAGAGACTCTCCTGGTAATCTCAACAGGAGCAGAAAGAAATGATTGAGGCATTTAGGGTTGTATTCTGCCTTTGCATATATATACGTATAGCACAGTCAGGATTACTACTTTTGTACCACAGGGCTGCCAAAACAAGTCTGCAAAATCCCGATTGAATTCCAACCACTGAGCAACCTCTTCCCAGGATTTCATCCTCTTCTCACTGCCCTTCTCAGCAGGAGATGCCCACAGGTGGGAGGGAGACAGCAGATTTTGTACCCAGGGCTGACCAGTTTTCCCAGTAGTTTAATAAATTTATTTTCCAGGAGAGCCAGGCAGTCATTATTTTAGACTATTTTTTTAATGATATTTTCTGTGAAGATTATTTTAAGGGTAGCTCAGTATCACAAGGAAGAGAACAGTGTAGCTGTGTGAGGAATTTATGGAGAGTCTGCAATACATACTCCTTAGGATTCCAAGTCCAATTGAAATGCAAAGCACAGTTGACTTTCTCTCTTAATGGCACTTAGTGAAAAATCTTCCAAATGTCTGAAAGCCTCATCTGGGAGAATAAAATAGGAATTTAAAAGAGATGGGCAAATTTATCGACATGAAGATGGCAGGCAAAATTAGCAGGACATTACCAAACCCAGCTCTGCCCCACTGAAGGTACATGAGCTAAAATTTAAAGCCAGCAAGCACCATGATCTCACATTAGCCTTTTGCTTCGCTGACATGTAGGCATCCTACTGCTGGAGGACCAGCAGCTCTGCACATGCCCACGCATGGGCTGGTTCAGATGCAGCACACACCCCCCTCTCCACGGACTACTGGGCTGAAGGCCACTAAAGGCTCCCGTGTAGATTACTCATGACATCTGCTGCCCTGTCTTTGTTTTAGAGGTGAATGACACAGATCAGTATAAAGGCTTGTGATGTACAAAGAAAGACAGATCTAGCCTCGAAATTCTGTGAATATCTGTGATCACCTTATGAAGAATAGTCTTCAGCCACTGGCAGCATCCAAACTGCTGTGCCAGCATAAAAGAGAGCAAGAGCTGTAAGACATTTTATAACTACAAGGTATAAAAAGGAAAGAAAGAAACTACCCAGAATATTGGGCTTGAGAATTTAAACTCACAAGTCGGGACATTCAAAATCATGGTTCCCGTAGCACCCATAACTTACCTCCTTGCACATATGTCATATGTACTGCTGGGTATGAGGGTATATTTATGCCTTGCTCTTTCTCTGCCAGGAACAGAGTTATGGCAGCTGGGGGAACCATAAGTTTGATTTTCCTGACTTTTGTGCATTGAATCTTTAAGAAAGAAAGGAGAAAAAAAAACCCAAAACATGAGTTTGGATGGTAGCAAACATGTCTCTCCCTGTTTGCCTTTATTTCCACTTTCTTCTTTGCTCCTTCGCCTCCTCACCCAGTTAAAAGTGTGGATTTTACATACATGAAGAGCAATAGATGTTAAAAATAAGCAACCTTTGCCTTTGGAAAAGGCAACATCTTCCCATGCAGTCCCAGTCCATACAGGACCCTGTCAGGGAGGCTGGATTAAAAACACTAAAGCCTTCTAAAAAAATATTCATTACTAAAATATTGCTTGCAGTCACCTTAAAATAAACTCTACCACTTTCTCGTGGGTGACTTGCAACAGGCTCTAAGACACAGCTACTCCTGCCTGGAACATGCTTACAACATCGGTTCAGAGTTTATCAAAACATCACTGTTATTTATAAAAGGAGAAGCCATGGAGCAAGCCAGAGCCCCTATTTCAGAGCCATTTACCAGCACTCATTGCACTGTGGAATGGAGAGGTGAGGCAGACTTCATTTCCCTCCTCTGGCTGCAGTGGTAGTCACTGTTAAGCAGCCTTTTTGCTGGAAATAGTATTTGGGAGATTGGCACATACTTTCAAAGAAAATTTCTTCTTCTATTTCTCTGCTCAAGCTTATTAAGTAACGGCTGTTGCACTTGCTCGGCTGTGGTTACGGTGAAAGGGCTGTGCCTCTGCAAAGGCTGTGGGAGCCCATGTGATGGTTCCCAATGACTTTGACAACCCTTGGATTGAATCCTAAATTGCTTCGCTTCTTCAGTTTCCCCACTGCCTCCCCAGCGTTCCCAATTACCATGCTGACACCCACCCTGAGCAGTGGCAGCAGGTATGGCAATACTCGCGTCCAGGCATCTGGTGGCAGCTAACTGTGACAAAGAGAGGACTAAAGCAGCACTAACAAAGCTAATGCTCAGCATTTTGATGTTCAGTAGAGCACTGCTGTGGTGGTTTGCTTTGTAAAGAGACTGATGCTTTTCATTCCCTTTGGTCATTTATTTATAGGAGGAAGAAAAGAAAAGAAAGAAAATTAACCTGGATGCTGCTATAGTGTCTCCACACTGTGCTACTTTCCTATGGAAGCCCTACTGATAAAAAAATGCTTTTGATTTGATTTCCTGGAACATGATGTTATTTTCAACTTCAATATGAGTTTATTTCAGACATATATCAGTTGCTTTCAATGAATGAAGATGGAAGGAAAAGTATTACATTGGGGAAAATCATACAAATGGTGAACGTCTTTTCGAATATGTTATAATGATATTTCAAGGGCAGTTTAGATCTATTTAAATTGCATATTCTCATTACCATTCTTAGCAACGGGCATAAGTCCTTCAATCTCCACGTAGTTTTGTTACTCTCTCTCCACAATTTTCAATTTCCTTACAACTGTTCAGCTGATTTATTATTTCCCTCTTGTATTTTAAATGCATTGGAACCTCATACATTTGTTTCACTCTCTCAGCTTCAATACTCAAGGTCGTTAATACCCCCAAAATATCCTCTGCTTATACCACAACTTTATATGTGCTCTTTCTTGCCCAGTGGCTTGTTACGTAATTACCAGTGGTGATATCATCTTGTTTTTATAGTTTTATGATTAAAGAGATAAAAATGAACTCAGCTGTATAAAATGTAAGAAGGTACTTGCAAGATCTGTGGCAGGGATGCTGCTGCTCCTGTTGCACTGGCGATACAAAGAGATGCAAAATTAATCTTTCTCAGTGTGTTGTTTGAAAGTTAACTAAGATGAAATAAATTATAAAGCACTGACATTTGGCCCATCTTACTAAGTGCTGCTTAAGCATACATCTAATTTTAAATCAATTGAGTTGTACAGAGAGGCAAAGTACATGCCGGTGGAGATGGTTCAAATAGGTCTTAAAAATGCAAGGATCCTTGCCAGCCACATCCCCAGCTCCCACCACAACATCTCTGTGGGTTATACTTGGATGGGCACCATCCCCTTGGTCCTGTGCCTCTCCAGGAGCTGGCTCAGCTTCCACACACCAAAGCATTCCCTGGGGATCCTCACAGGTTGCCCACCACATGAGGGCACAGTGATTGGTATAGAAGACAGAATGGACAGAGTCCTCCTTGGACACCAGCCACTGAACATTTATCCCTCAGCATTATTTACACTCAGTATGACATACGTGGGCTGGAATCCCTCACTGGTCAGTTCAGGGTGACCTGTCCTGTCTGGTCCTCCCTGCAGATGTGGCCTCTCTCTCACTGCACCCCAGTGTGGTACTCCAGATTTATCAGTGACCTTGGTCTGCAGGAGTGACTATAAACAGCCTTCCTGCACTTGCCAGTAGTAGCTCTAAACATCCAGCACCATCACTGCCAGAAGCAGACACTGTCTGAGAAATCCACCATTAACTTCAGAAAGTGCAGTTAGTTAGAAAAGACTGAGCTGAAAAGTGAAATCACTGAACAGAATTAGATCTGTTCTAGCTCAACCAAGTCAGCAGCTCTTATGAGGCCACTTGTCCCTTTTACTTGCAAAAGTAGCCAGGGCTGAGAGGCCCCCGTGCAAGCAGCACTGTGTTCACCCTCTGAGTACATTGTAGAACCCTGGGAATATACAACATGTGGGAATTTACAGTTTCTGAGCTCTACTGGTGGAAAGAGCTTACCCAAGAGAAGCCAGTTGTGTGGGGAGAGCCCGACGTTGCCAGGCAAGTGCGGCTGCGGGCGAGTGCCAGCCAGCCAAAGGGCTGCGCTGCCTTAATGCAGGGTAATGGCTGCTGCCCACTGCCATATGGGACTGTCAACAGCATTTACTGTGCAGAAACACAGAGCTGCAGGGCTGGAAGGGGCCTGGGGAGACCAGGCAGACGGTGCTCTATCCTGAGGCAGGATCAGACACCAACAGACCCTCCCTGACAGTTGATTTTCTGACTTGCTCCTTCTGGAATCGTGCTCCTGCTGCCTCTCCACATCACTCATCCAACACTCCCTGGATCTGCCAGCCAAAGGACTTTCTGACACCCCATCTATGTCCTCCTTGACACCAGTTCCCACCAGCCCTTTGCCAGCTCCACAGCCAAGCCTGAGGAGCACCAACTCCTCTGGAGCAGCAGTTCTGATATAGACACACAGGGCAATAATGAAGCAGAACATTTCAGTCGTGAATTTTTGCCACTGTGTTTCTTAGTAACCCATTTTGTGTGCTGGGAAAAAAAAAACATAATTCATGTCTGAGCCCCCTAAATTGTTGAAAAGACCAGTGCAAAAACTATAAACAAAGGGCATTAAATGGAGCCACCCAGGTTCATGGCCAGAGTGCTCCAAGGGCTCCCAGGACTCTGCAACTACAGGCATAAGCCCTTCTGCTCCCAGTCCCTTTCCACCAGGTGTACATCCAATGAGAGAAAAACAGAGGAAGTGCCCGTTCAGAGCCATCCCTGATGGGGCTGAGATCACTATAACTTATTCCATTGCCAGCTGCAAGAGGTGTGAGCGTGGGACGTGCCAGCCTCCCGTAGCGTGTTTACCGGACGGATGAATCCAGAGCTCAGACCAGACGGGAAAGTATTCGCTTTCACTCCCGCTGAGCCAGACCCTCCCCCTGAATCACAGGCTTGGCTTAAAAACAAGCGGTTTATGTAAACATATAGCTTGCTTTCAATTTGAAGCTACATTTCCTCCTTCTCTACTAAAAGGTTGTGGGTGTTTTTCCATGCAACTCAGACCTGGAACCTGCCGGGCACAGACACAGCCAGTCCCTGGAGCTGAGCTTGAAGAGAACCGAGTAAAACCATTGCTGGGAGACTGGTGTCAAAACCCCCTGTCCTGTCAGTGCCTGTGCTTGTGTAGGTCTCAGATCCCATGGCTTTGGTGTTTCTCTGGGCAAGCACAGTCCTGCACAACCAGAGATGCCCGATGCCACCCACCACAGCAGTCCCCTGGCAGCTGTGGCCATCAGGGAGCCCAGGGATGCAGCAGAGCCTCTCCAAAGCAAACTTCAGTCTCATGTTTGACTTATGAATACAAATTAAAGGAGGAGAAAAGCCATCCTGTTACTCAATCCTGGGTCATCAGGGCTGTGCCACAGTGGGTGAGTTGGTTTGCACGACCGCAGGCAGTGCAGCCGGAGCATCCCCAGACAGGCGCAGCCGGGGGCCACGGGTTCTGACTCACACCTGCAGGTGGAGGCTGCTGTGTCCCGGGGCTCCCCACCACCCACAGTCACTGTCCAGTGTCTGGCCAGGCCATCTACATCACCAGCAGGTGCCATAACCACGCTGGCTCCCAGCCAGCCCCGGTGCCAGGGGAGCAGTCTGAACATGGAGCCAGCCTTTGGCTTACCTGGCGCTCTCCTTGTCAGAGTTTTCCCAGCAAGCTTTCAGCTTTCTTCCCCTGAACAGACCATCCTTTACCTCCATCACAGAGGGGTGCACAGGCTCCTGCTGTACCTCCAGCAACAGAGACAACATATCCCATCTCCCCACTCCTCACTGTTTCAGTGTTTTCTTACACATGTTATTGCAGTAAAACGCCCAGATGGACTTCATTTGTTCATTCAGATGGGGCTAGTGTAAAAAGAAGGTCCTCACAGCTGCCCCTGGACCATGTACCAATCTTCCCTGGCTGGTTTTCCTGGAAGAGGCTGCAGTACCCTCTGAGGTAGCTTAATTGCTGAGACATCATTACAGCAGCACCCTTGCTGCCCTGCCTGCCACAGCATGCCCTCCCCGTGGCGGGTGGTTTAAAAAGGGGAGTTTTAGTGAGCCAGATATTAAGAAAATAACAACAAAAAACCCCCAATCCTGAACGCTGTGCACATATACACAGTTTCCCTCACATCATCCTCCTATAAAGGCAAGCAGATGTTGCACAAAGTTACTCATTCCTGTCAGAGGAAAAGAAGCCACTGGTACATCTGCTCTCCAGGCACGACCCCTTTGAGCTGGAGCTGCTGTCCTCAGGGACCTTCTAATTTCACATTCCCTAACGAGGGCTGCTGACCCGCTCGATGCTATCAAGACCATTAAAATACTCATTAGAGAAGGGCTCCGTTTGCTCTTTGGCCTGTGGAGCTCTTCTGAGTTGCTGAGTAGCTGGTCAGGCTCCTGGCGGAGCATTCTTAAGAAAATAACGTCTGATGCTAAATTTATAGCTACCACAACTGCATATTAAGTGCATTTTACTCCAGCTAGTTCTGTGTCACAAGTTGTCAGTACAGATTGGTGGGAAAAGAGTATGAAATATTCATGAAGTTATCAATGGCACCAAGATATCTAGTTAATTATGTTGCTTAGCACTTCCTCACAAGCTCCGAGTACCCAGAGCCGACCGGCTCGTTAGCGTAACTGCAATTTGATTGTGCCTTGGTGGCAGTGTTTTCTCTGTACCACTGACACGCCACTGCGCTCTTGGACCAACTCCATCTTAATTAGCTTCGCTGCCACTGGAATTAGGTGACATGTTGTAAGAAGTCACTGAAATTAACTTCTGACTCTTTCTCAGACAGATGGGACCTCGGTACCCGTGCCTGCCTACTGCGTTTGTTTAATCATTCTTTCAAGGACTGGCACAAAAAGACAACACGCCGTACTGGCTGGGTGCGTCAGAAATGTGACCTTGGCTTCAGCTCTGATTTTTGAAAACGAATGCATTTCTTAGAAGGTATTTGAATTTCACAAGGCGAGTTGATTCGTAATTTGGATCGCAGCGCAGAGATTTCCAAGTAGCAAGGCCCCGTTGGCTTGTGCTACTTACAACTCAAAATAGCACTGGTTTCAAAATTCACATCCTGCCCTGTCTCTGGTGCCCACTGCTGCAGCACAGAAGCAGCTTGGGCTGGTGACAGGGCCAGGGTCCATGGTGATCTGTGCTGTTAGGGTCCTGAGCAAGCTGGATACACTCTCTAGTCTGTACAGGGAATCACAGAATGGTAGAGGGTTTGGAAGGGATCTCAGGAAATCATCTAGTCCAACCCCCCTGCTAAAGTACATTCATCTAGAGCAGCTTGCCCAGGAACACATCCAGGTAGGTTTCGAATATCTCCAGAGATATCCAAAGGAGACTCCACAGCCTCTTTGGGCAGCCTGCTCCAGTGCTCCATCACCCTCTAAGTAAAGAAGTTTTCAAAGCAAAGTTGAGCTTCGTGTGAATGAGCACAGCAAATGCAGACTGAAGCCTCCCATGCTCCTCTGCCCATGCAAAGCTTGCTTTGGAGAGTATCAGCCCACAGCTGGAGTGTTGAAACACTCCGAAGACGGAGTGTCAGTGCCCTCTCTGGCTCATTCCAGCCAGAAGCTGTTGCAGAGGGAGATGCAGTAGAGCTACAGCATACCCACACTGTGTCTGCATGTGGATGGGGGCTACAGCATCACCTTCCTAAAGCTCTCTGCACTGCGCTAGTGACTGCAGGAAAGCTGGAAGAAGCCATAACAGTGCACAGAAGGATATTCTGGAGTATTCCAGCACAAATTCTGGACCAGAAAACTCTAAGAAGTTCCTACAAACATTAGCAATGATGGAAGTGAGGCTGGAATGAGGTTATCTGATACCTGGACATCACTGCTGGAGACCTCGCCCCATTGCACCCCTAGTCCCCCCAGCCAGGGCTTTTACCAGCCGCAGGCACGGTCCTCTCCCCAGCCCAGGAACAGCACCTGCTGCAGGATCCTCTCACCCAGCCCTTGCTTTAGTTTGAGCCTGGAGCCACAAAAACATGGTGTAGCTCCAGTTGTACCCCTGTATTTGGGTGCAGGAGTGGACCCAAATACCTGGACTGATGCTTAGTCGAGAGACTTTTCTGAGACTTACCCCTCCACTAGACTTTCTCTGAAGCCATCAGCAGACAGTGCTTTTAGTTTGCAGGGTTTTAAAAAAAGAAAAAATAAAAGAAAAAAAAAAAAAAAAAAAAAAAAAAAAACCTCACACTGCTTCCTCCCTGGAGGTTTGCTTTCAAGTTTCAGCTTCAAACAAGCCCAGATTTCAAAGTTCAGCTGGCTCCACCAGCACACACGCGTTGTTCTGCATGCAGGGTGAAGGATTTCCCAGCAGCTCCCAGTGGTACTCAGCCCCCGCCGCTCCCTCTGCTCCCTGCCTGATGTACTCCAGAGCTTAATAGCAACATAAATAAAACTACATCACCTGCAGGAGCCAAGCTGACATATATGCACGTACACGGGTTTGGGGACACATTGCTCATTTCTCTCAAGATATTTTGCAAAATGCCAGCAACACTGACTTTTCTGAAGCGATCTCATCTTGCTGGTGGAACCATATCACAGCATTTGAGAAGCTCACAGCTAGGACCTCCAAAAAAAAAAGACTTGAAATGCTTCATCCTACTACAGGATTACTTTAGTGCAGACACTGGTGTCAATTTAATCAGATAACTCTGACTTTTAAAAGCAGGCTTAATTTGCCTGTCTATTGCAAATCATCTGTCCTCATTCCAAGCGATTTACACCCTGATGCAACAAGGCATTTAAGTTCATGCTTAAGTGTCATCAAATTCCATGCATGGGCTTTAGCTCTTGCTGAGTCAGAGTTCTAATTCTGTAAAATCCTCTGCTGCCATGTGGACAGGACTGCATGGGGTGTGGTGACCCCTCCATGGGGTACGTGGTGTCTCCAGGGCATGGTCTGACTGACCTGGAGGTGCTCAGCTGAGCACACTGGTTTTCTGGGGAATTAGGGGGAAGGATGTTTCCTAGCTGCAGCCACATTTCTGCAAACTCTTGAATGAGTCTATCAAGCTGAAGCGGGTTTGGAGGCCATGCTTCTAGCACTTGCTCTGTGGTTTTTAGCTCTGACTATCATTTTCATAGAAATAGCCACCATTTGGCATTCATTCCCTAACCCACGCTAAGACCTCTCATTATTTCTGTGGTGATCCCTAAGTGTTGGTCCCCCCATGAAGTAAGATCAGAGTTACTGTCCACAGGCCCTAGCACTCACTCTCCATGGCTCCAAGAACACCATTGCCTTCCCTGTGCAAACTGCCTTCTCTCTAAAGGAAAGAAGCAGCTATCCTCTGCACAATAGTGCACAAATAAGGACATGATTAAACCATACTGGATGCTGAGAGGCAAACTACTGCACTATGATGTTCAAAAAGCCAGAATAATGTGATGGTTATAAAGACAGACAGCTCAGGCAAAGATTGCCTAGAGCACAGAATGATTGTCAGGATGGGCAAAAATGTAGAAAATCATGTGAGTGTGTAAGCTGCCAAAGCCAATTAATCCAAAGAACATTTTGCAACCATTAAGCTTCTATTACTGTGCATGCATCGTAATTACTATGGGTCTGCGTGGATATGATGGCAGATCTTTAACGGTACCGAGTTTCTATTTGAACTTTAATTATTATCATTGTGTTTGCCTGTGTCAAATTGTTGCAGCATCTAAAGTTGGAAAAACTGACTTATTGTTTAATTTGTCATTTCAAGTGGCGCTGCACCCACATCTTCCCTGAAATCAAATAGAGGAGGCTTGAAGGGCTGCTCAGAAGGGAAGAGAGGTGCTGTGGTGTTTCCCTGTCTTTATATGCTGTTAATATCAGAGCCTGAAAAATAGCAGGAACATGGCAATCAAGAAAACTTCTGCTGATAAAAAGGTACAGAGAGCACTTCTGCGAGGCAGCTCGGACTGGGTCATCGTCCTCTGTGGTAGGATTGAAGCAGCCAGAGCTTAGAAATAAAGGTGAACTCAAACCCTACGGAAAGGACTGGATGTACATTTTGGGGTTGGCTTAAAGGAGTGTTACAGCATCCATCAGAAACATGGCGTTGGATAAAACCGAGATTTCAGCTTTGTTTTTTGGGCTTATTGTCTGCCTGATGACAAATAACGTGGGCTAATGGCAAATTTGCAGCCAGTTCTCCCCGTTAAAGAGTAGAAAAGCTATTTTATCAACATAAGAAGATGAGAATATGGTATTTCTCAGCTTGCTGTACTGCTGACCTTATTAAAGAGCGACAACTATTTGGAACTTTTAGGGAAATTAAATGGGGCTTGTTTTTTCAATCTAGTGAATATTTTTATGTCTTCTATCCACATGGTTAAAACTGCTGCAAAATGGTGATAGTAGGAAAAAGATATGACAGGGTAATATAGCTAAATGGTCTTTGTTCTAGCCTAAAAATTAAGACACAACCCCACTGACTTCCCACCAGTTGAAGCATCTTAAACTTCTGAAATTGACTCTCAAGTCTGTAAGTCACCCACCACATCTCGACATCTATGAAGCTGACATTTCTATGCTGCCTGCAGAGCATCTTGCCACTTAAGGTACTCATTTTAGTTTCCTGGACAAGAAGTGTTGGCCTGTGCTTTTTGCAGTCATTGCTAAAGCTTCCTGAGGGCTTCCTAATGCTCTTCCAGTCCTTTTCAGCTGATTTTCAGCCTCAAACAAGATGCTATCGATGCGCCCTGACCCGCAGCCTTCCCTCTCCATCCTGCACAGACACCCTGCACTAGGGTGCACCAGGCTCTTTATTCCCACTGCCAGGCTCCATCTCTCCCATTTGACCAGAGGACCTTTGCAACCCTTTGGTGGTTGGCAGAGGGTAAAGACACACACGTAAGTAGGACCTGAAAACTTCTTTTTTTGTCTTCTTATTGTTTATTTTCTTGATGTTGTCCCTGTTGTCCCCCCACCCCTGGGGAAGCTGCAGGCAGAGGCCAGCCCCTGGGCAATGGCCTTTAGCACTGTGCAAAAAGATCTGCCTCTTGTCATCAAAATCTCCCCCAAACTTTCCCTCTCCAAACCTAGCTGTGATAGCCAGCCTGCAAGAGTTCATGCCAGCCCTTTGGGCAAAGTTGCACTGGACCAAAAAGGACGTACCAAAGAAATCTCTTAACTGCATGATGTCTTTTTAAAAAATATATAAATAAATAAATCTAAAAGAATCAATTGAAGACACACCACAACTGCAGCACTGCTAGCAGAAGCGGTCATCTCAGGATATTGGCCTAGCCTGGTCGTTTTGAAGTCTCATAGCCATTAAAGGGATGGATTCTTTAGACAAGCCATTAACTAGTGATCTTTTTTCTTTTGGGGGGAATTGATTGGGAACCGTAAGTTAGACTTGATTTTGTTGCTTTACCCAGATGTTATTTTAAGTGCCTGAGTTCTATAACTGCACAGTGCTCTGGGCAGCCGAGACAGGGAACACCATATGAATAAGGTTGCCTTACCTTCCTGCTTGCATTTATCCAGCCCCGGTTGCTTTGCAAGAGGAACAGAAAGAAAAGGCAGAGAGGCAGGAAGGCCAGTGAGGAAGACACAGTGAGTACTGCAAATGAGCAACGACGCTTCTTCCAGGAGATAAACAGCAAAATAAAATCTACTTTTTGCAGGTCAAAGCACATTGCTTTGTTTGTTTTGCTTCTGAAGGAGTCCAAAGAGGTATTGGTTGAGACAGCATTTAAATGTTTTTCTTTTTTCGTATGTCTGCATTGCTTAGGAATGGCAAAGAGCTTTGTGACTGACAAAACTTACAGCACTGGCTCCCACCTTCCTTGCAGACCAGCCCTGACCTGAAATCCTGTAACGCAAAGTGAACCCTGAGCTGTTCCACTTCATCCCCTTCTCTTCCCTTTTCTTTTCCCAGTTCTGTATAAAACACACAGAAACAGTACAAGCAGCCCTGTAACCAACAAAATCTCTGCCCTGCACAGCCCATCAGTGACCACCACGTTATGGGTATTTACAGCTCATCCCACTTCCCCAGCTCTGTCACTTGCTCTAAAGATCAACCACCAACTGCAATACATCCTCTGGACTAACAGAAACAATTACTTTAGATGAAGGTTCACAGGTATTTAAAGAAGTTAAAAGTGCTTTGGAAACCTGATTAAATAAGTGGGCCAAAATCCAAATACAATTTTCTTCCTGAACAGCCTTAGCAGTGGTCATAAAACATGACTGGTTGTAATGTTATTAATTATTATTACAACTCCTTTAGCAGTATTATGGAGACAGAGAACAAAGATCTTGTTACAAGTCGAATGGGCAGCCCTGAAGTGATCAGAAAGCTGATGAGCACTCACGGAAGCACCTTTTTAACCTGTTAGATGTTTAAGGAATTTATAAGGCTAGGGAGATGAGTTGTGCTGGGAAGGAGAGATGGCTCTTAGCTCCTCACCTTGGAGAGGGATTTCCTGCTTTGTCTGTGTCACAGAATCATAGCTGCACCTACTCATCTGATCCTAATTCAGCTCAAAAAAACCTCCTCTTTATGCATTTTTAGGTATGACTTAGACATGAACCATGACACAATGGTCCTTTGACGGTTAAGGAAACAGGGACTGGAAATCATCTGTGCCAGGAAGATTTGATCTGGTTTTCAGAAAGAGGTGAACATGTAAGCAATACACACCCATACATGGAGCTATAAATCAAGCAGGAGCTCTTTTCCAGGGAACAGGAGATGAAAGTCACACCCTTGAGTCCATTCATTGTCCCAGTTCACCTCTATAATTTTATCACCCTAGAAATATCCATGCAGCCAGAGTTCTCTAGGCAAATTATGATAATTCCAAGCAAAATACAGGGCATCAATAGGTCCCATGGCAAAAGTGTGAGATGATGTTGGATCTTGCTCTTGAGCAGTGGCTGATGGTGGCCACATGGGGAGCAGAGCTGGGCCAGGAGCCCAGGCTGCCAAAAGCCCCAGTCTGGAGCCCACCCACTTCCCACAGACCTTCAGCAGCTGTAGCTTCCCAAGAAGAGACTGCAAAAACCTGCCAATAGGCCCTGTGAGACACATTAAATAGTTTTAATGTCTTTGGAGACTTCTCAGTCATTTTAATGTGCTGGAATGAAAAAAAAATGCCGTTCCCAGTGCTCTCTGAAAGGCAGATGGGCTGTAAGCAGGCAGGCAGTGGGCTGGGAGGCAAGGCATTGAGGACAACCCCAAGTTCAGGTTCCAGGGCTACCCCACACCTCCTTCAGGCTCACTTGGACATGTAGCCTGCCCTGTCCCCACCCTGTTTGCAGGGAAGCACCCTGATTTCTCCCTCCTGATTTTCTTCTGAGATGGGTAAATCATATTTCAACACAAATAGTTAATTACTTGAGGACTTTTTTCAGTTCTTCATCGGCAATGCATCTGGAGGCAGTGTTTGCCCATGGGGCTGTGCCATGTATCTCTCAAAACAGTGATAACAAGTGATTATTAAGTCTTGGTGACCCCCATTCAAAGGAGGAAACCACAGGCCAGTGATTTCTCTCTAAGAAGAAGCAAATTTTCTCCTGTGTGTCTTTTGAAGCAGGATGGCCAAGGCAGGGAGTACCCAAAGCACTGAACACAGAAATCAAGGTGAAGGAGGAGGTTTGAAAACCACTAAACCCTAAATGGCGTAGACACGAGAGATTTCCAGGGACTCAAACACTGGGGAAGAAAAAAGGTATGTTTTATAGACCATGCCTAACAGCTGGAGCAACTGAAGAGGCTTGTGTACACACGAGGAGGAGACGTTCATTACTGAGAGGAGAAAATACACCAGGGACTGAAGAACCTCCAAGGACATGGACTTAAGTGCAAAAAATTCTCCAGAGTGGTGAAGAAAACTCTGTCTCACTAAGCACTAAAGCCCATGCGTGGAATTAGATGACACTTAAGCGTGAACTTAAGTGCCTTGCTGTATCAGGATCTACATTGCTTGGAATGAGGAAAGATGACTCACGAGAGACAGGCCACAGTACAGCAAATTAAGCCTGCTTTTAAAAATGAGAGTTATCTAACTAATAGCATCTGTTCCCTGCCCTGCCACCAGTGTGTGTCCACTTTTAAAGCCAAAGGCCTTTGGGTTGTGTCAAACCAGTTCTACGAGATCAGCTCCCATTGCAGCATGTTACTCACTGGACTGTTAGAGACACGGGGCCCGGCCCCTGAATACAAATAATTTCTGAAAGAAAAATTATTCTGTAGTGTCAACAGCACAGAGCTCCAGATAGTTCTGAGGAAAACAAGCTGCAAGGCATTTTGTGAAGGTGAAGAAATGGAAAGGCTGCTCGCCTGCATTTCACCTTGCACAGATGGAAAAGTACATAGGTACACTGACACTCATCACTCTTAATAGGTGTCCCAGGGCTAAATCCTCGCTCACCACACTGAAAATGTAGGGGCAAGCCTGCAACTCATATACTTCAATAATAGAAGAAGCCATTTACACAGAGATGTGAAATATTTAGACTCAAAGGGTTTCATTTCACTTAATTTAATATCACTGAACACTTGGAAAATTTCTATAAATGAAATAGCTAGAGATTCAGATCCCTACTGTGTCCAAATGTATCCGGCAAAGAAATGTGTCCATTTTCTGTGCAACAAATGCTCAATTGCAGATTTTCTGGTTAATAAAATCTCCAGCCTAGCTATTTAATTATTCAGCTGACTGGCAGAAGAATGTGAAGTTACAGAAATCTAAAGTCATGTGCTGGAAACTCTGGAGTAAGTTATATCAAATGTTTGCTTTAAAAAGCCACCAACTAAGCTATTTAGAAGCTTGCACTTATGAGATAATGATCATTTAGCAATTATGCAAGGAAGTGCCATCTTTGCTCTCATGATCTCTCCTCATAAGGTCAAAAATACTTTCTTTTCTTAGAGCTACATCAAACAGGAGTACTCTTCATGCCAGAATTTCCAACCAAACCTTAATCCTGTAATGGGAGGCATATGGCCAGACTCGGTCACTTCAATGGGTGCCCATATGAGCAGAAATCTCCTGCCATAAAATCATTGTGCTGGAAAACATCCAAGTCACACTATTAGGTGCACCCTCCAGTTATTGGGCTCCTCACTGCTTCCTCTTTTACTCCAAACACCTCCAGGAAGATTGTCACACCTTTGCTCATTATACTAATGGTGGAGAGCAGCCAGTTTAGGACATATCTGCAACGTACCGTGTAGAAATGGGAATGGTCACGGGTTTTAAGGCCTCAAAACCCCCTAACAACACAGACCCACAGTCAGTAATGTTCTCTGGTGAACCTGTGACCTAAAGGAGGGGAAGAGGGAAAGGAGGATGATGGCAGCGTGCTGTGCAGCTGGGAGTTCAAGGAACAAAAGGAAGAAATGAGGAGAACATTATAATTCTGGAGTGCCACAGGAATTACACCACCAGCCATTCACCCAGGGTTTCTTTCCAGTGTAGGTCCACCAGGGTTTGAGCTCTTTTACCTGCTGGTGGAGCTGTGTGAATGACCAGCACACAATTCCGGGCCAGAGCTGGGATCCAAATGTAGTTTTGTGGCACAGGCTGTTATTAGCCACAATATACTTCTGGCATTAGACAATTTGTAATTACGTTACTAATTACATCACCAGTTGAGTACAATCTGCCAGTTCTGGAATTCTCTCACTAATCAAACACTGTCCTTGAGGCATTAAAAATACACTGGCATCCATCAGCAGGAGCAGCAAGTCACAGCTTCCTTGTTATCACAGGATCCCTGTGGAGCTGCTGCTGATCAGATAAGTCCACAGGAGCCTCAGTGTGCTCCAGCTAACTCAGACTGTGCCTTCACCCACGAAGCCCAGATCACAGAGATGACACGTGAGAAAGAAGCATCTCCCCCTCCAGGGCAACCCCCAGCCTCTCAGGGCTCATGGCAGGAGGTGATCCAAGCTCCTAGCTGCCCAGGATCCAAAGGAGACTGAAAATTCTCCTCTCTGAGCTAGGCTTTGTCCATATGGTTCAGGCCACACTTTCCACAGACTCATTGCTGTGCTAGGAAATCATTTTTTCCTACAGCTTAGAGGTGCATTCCCTGATGAGCACTGAGCAGACAGCATGCAGTGGCAATCAGGCACTGCTTCAGGATGAACAACATGGGGTGTGAGAGTGTTGTGCACATTGGCATCCTTCTGCAGAAGAACCTAGTCACAGCAGCCCAGGAGCCCTCAGAGGAGGGATGGCAGTGACCAGGTGGTTGGCCAGCCTTCCTTGCTAAGAAGACAGTTTGCAGCCTCTCCAGGGACAAAGCCAGCTTCCAGACAGCCAGCATACTGGTGTGTCTGCCATACCCCACAGTCCTCTTTGGCAGCAGAGAAGGTGCACAGTGTGGCTTTGGAAAGAGCTTCCCTGGCTCTCCTCCACCACAGGTTAACCCCACAGGGAGACATCCTGGGCTGGCCCTTCAGGCAGGGGGATGTTCCTCTGTACCACCTGTGTGGGTCAGAAGATTTTCCCCATTCCCCAAACACCCTTTTGAGCAAGAATCCAGGACACTCGACCTACTGCTTTGCCCTTGGAGGACACAGCTTATCAAACTGCACTTCCTCTTCTTCCACCTCACCTTGCCACAAGTTCATGTTACCTGGCTATCACTCTCATCACACACTTCACATCCAAATCACTCATAGATAAGCTCCCACTTGCTGCTCTGCCGCTTGTGTCACCAAGCTTGGTCCCTCCTGGCTTGTTACGACAAAGCCAACCAGTAAACCACTCTTGGATGGTTTGTTTTAAATGCTTAGCTGTCCACCACAGCTCTTATTAGAAGGGAGAAAATTGCAAGAATAAAAAGCAAACATCCCAGTAAAGTCTGTGCACAATGCCACAACAGTAACACTCATAGTGATTGTAGAAGGGTGAGCAAACAAATTAGAGCTGAAAAGGAAACCGATGGCCTGTGTCAGAGGGTGCAAAGGGTGACAAACTCAGGCTGTGACCTAGGGACTGTGCCAGAGCCAGCCATGCTTCAAGACATCTTGTCAGAGGGCACTGGGGCAAATCAGCAAATGCCCTGGGGATATCGAGTCCCAGTGTGGACAATACCATGGGGAGAAGAAGAAACTTCTGCTAAAATCTGGGACCCCAACACCACAATCTGGGATCACAGGATCACGATCAAGGTTTGCTGAGGCCACCTATGGCCTGCTACCCGAGGGGGATCCATCTCCTCCCATCCCAGCACTGTCTCTGCCACCCTGGCTGACAGCAAAAGCCATCTTAGGGAAGATTTTGTCCTCTCAGGTGCAAAAGCTGGGTCTGAACTTTGGATGTTTTACAGAAAGACTGATATAATCTTTCTTGACAACTTGTCTTCTACTGTGTGGATTTGTTTAAAAGAGAGAGAGCAGTTGTTAATATCTACAGGAAGAGAAAGGAAACAGTCACCACTCGCTGGTACAACAGCCCTGCTGCCACCGCTGTCTTGTCAGGGGAAATTAGTCCGGAGGGGTACGAGTATCCCAGAGAAATTGTGGTTCCTTGCAAAATGCTTTTTAAAAGACCTCAGATGGCCTCTTTCTGACAGTGACACTTTCCTCCAAAAGTTTCCACCAGCTCAAATTCTGCTCGGAGGCAGGGGCTGGGATACCAAAGCTGGGTGGGAAGCGAGATGCTTCTCTGGGAGTGGGTTCCTCAGGAGTGCAGAGCATCCTGGAAGCTTGACTCTACACAAAAGGCATGCTGAGGACAGGCAGTGACGGAAATACAAATCATTTGCTTAATGAGATGTTTTTACTGCGTTTCCAATGGAATAATTTTGATTTCTCCTGCCAGGCTTCTGTTATTGGTCTGTGCTCTTCCTACTGTTGTCGTCATTCCAGCTAGCCCTTGTCTGCTCAGGAAATTCATGGTATGTATATTTTTGTGCATGGTGCTCTTGAGATGTCTGAAAAATGTTCCTGTGATCCAGGCACTGATGTATCACTCTCGGGAGAAGAGAAATTTCTGTCTGCTTCCTGCATCCCTCTGTTAAGATACAGTGTGAATATAAATGTGTTTGGAAGGGTTATATTAAAACAATAATGCACCTTTCTCTTCCTATGTTTTATATAATGCAGCTATTCCCATTTCACATTGAAAATACAAGATATTGGTATTTGAACAGATATTTGGCTTGGTTAGCTGAAGATGTCTCATAATTGGCTAATGCTAAACTTGCCTTTAGGATTTTCTGCCTAATTTTCATAATTAAAATGGGAGAAAATACTTAGTCTTTGGTGCTTACAGCTGCTCTGATCAGTCAGCCGATTGTTCTGCAGACTCCCTCCTTCCCCCAGCCCACTCCCCAGGTTCTGTCAGCTGCTCTGAACCCCTGCAGCCCAGAGGTTTCACTGGATCAGCTCTGCCTAATCTTCTCTAGGGACAACACTTGGGCAAAGCACGTCTGAGTCCTTCGGGGAGCAAGCTGCAGCCCAGCAGTCCCTCGGCCACCTCCCCGAGGGGAGGGAGCAGGTCTCCAAGTGCCTCCAGGAATTCCCAGTCTTGCACATGGACAAGACACAGCTGATTCCTGTCCCTGACAAGGGGGCTGTTTGCAGTGGGATGGCAACAGGGGCACAGGCCGGTGCAAGAAGTCACGTCCCAGATGTCTGAGGCCTGGGGGGACAGTCACCAACAGCCACCCAGAGTGGCTGAGCAGATGTGGGGCAGCAGCAAGAGCGAGAGGTGATGGCTGAGGCTGGGACCCCCATCTCCCTCCCTGCAGCTCCACTTCAAGCACCAAGCTAAACCTCATGCCCATTAAAGCTGATGGAAAAAAAAGCTATTTAACGAGGCTCAGGGGCCAGCCAAAAATGATGAATGAAAATTGTTTAACGATCATACAGCCAGTGGCCTGACTCTGCCTGCATTCACAGCTTCATAAATCCCAGCAAGATGAACCCTCTGAGCTCAACAGGCTCCATGGTTTCAGCTGTGTCCCTTCATGTGCTGGCACCATGATGCTGCCCCCCTCCTGTGCAGGCAGCAGACAGGGCACTGCCTCCCCAGGGAGGAGAAAAGCCAAACCAAACATCTTCTAAAAGCACTGCCAGAAGGGGACTTTTGGTGGTGCAAGTCAGCAGCTGCCATGGGACAAAAAGGTGGGTACTGAGTTTATAATTAGTAATCCCTCCCTTTGATCAGATCTTTAAATCCAAGGTAGGAGTCATCTCCTGCAGAGCAACAACCAGAGCGATAGAGAATGGCTTTAAATAACAAACATATACTTGGTTTTGTGGAAATGAAAACATTTCACAACCCTAGTTCCCAGCCCTGCACTTTCAGCCCTAGGGGTCCAAGGGACAGGCTTCTTCCAGGCTGGAGATATGCCTATTTCTGCTGACTATCTCAATTCCAAGCAACCTTCTCTAGCCTCTGCAAGTAAATGAGGTTTGTGCTGCAGTTTAAGCAGAGAGGACTCCTGCTTTTATAGCCTCTGACTCCTGCTGCCAGTCCTCAGAGCCAGGCACACAGCCTCAGTGCCATGGGTGGGTCCATGAGAAGCACCACAGGGTGCTTCCTGGTGTCTCTGAATCCCTTTGCAAACCATAAAAGGCCAGAAAAAAAAAAATAGATTTCTTCATGATGAAACTAAGCAAGGAAAGTGAAAATGTAGGAATATTGTCAATGAACAGTTTGCAAAGGAACTGAAAGTACAGAACTGCTTTCAAGATAAACTCACAATATTTTCCAGGACAACAAACCCACAAGAAACTCTTCCATCAGCTTCTTGGCAACTCCCAAGTTAAATGCCAGTAATCTGGCAGTGAAGAACTGACATCTAACACATCACAAGTTTGAAAGCTCACCAGTTTTATCCCTCTCTTTGTGGCTAGTTGCATTAACCTCATTAGAGCCATCACTCATATCTGTGAAGAAAGATTTACCTTCTCACTTGCTTTGCACTCGAGGTAATGCTGCTTCCCTTACTCCCACCCTGATTGCAAAGCAGCCCACTGAAAAGCTGCCTTCCCCTCAAGCCCATAAGAAGGTAACTGAGATCTTAAAAAACAATCTGGCATCTTTCTTTATAAAAACACATCAAGGGGTTATTTATAAGCATCACGTATCAACTAAAATATATTTTTGTCCCATGTTAATGCAGTGCCTGCTGCAGTTTACTCCAAACATAATGAGATCTCCGTACATGTTGTGCAGAGTCCTAGTCCTTCCATCCTCAGGTCCCATGGAGACCAACATAGTGTTCATTTGATAATTAGCCTCCTTATAGGCAAATTGAAAGCTCTTTAGTCTACTAAAATACACACTCAGTGCTCCAGAGATGTAGCACCTAGCAGATTTGGAGTGATAGACACCACTGATCTCTGAGACAGATTGGTTAAGGAATTAAAGTCCAGCAGCCACTACTGCTCTGCAATGAGCTTCACTCCACTGCATCCCCCTGGCGCCACCATCCTTCACTGAAATTAACTGGGCAACCCCAGTACAGATACAACCACAAAAGGATTTTTCCCAGTAAAATAGCCAAATCCCAAATGACAAAGATGAGTAATTTAGTGATACTGCCTGAGAGAAACTAAAGGAAACAGAAAAACACATTAAGCCCTTTCCTTGGACTGGGAACTAGCAGCACTTTGTAGGCTGTTCTCAAATACCCTCAACAGTAATTCATCTCACTCAGGCAATTTTCAATAAATGTACACATTTTTAACATCCTACGTACACTTCAGACTCCTTTTGCAGATAATGACAAGAAAAACAAGGAGTTCCCTCAGTGGTGATGTGCCCACGTAATAGAGACAGCAGCTCAGGAGCTGGGAAGGCAGGGGAAGAGCAAAAAAGCAAGCAAGGTAAAAACCCTGCAGTTTGGCTCGTGATATGTCTCTCTTTTTGGTCACATTTAGGGAAAATTGCCCTATAATGGCAGCAGAGGAATCTTTTGGTTGCCCAGCAGTGAGAGAAGAGGGAAGGATTTGGACTTAGCGAATGCTTACTCCTGCCTCCATTCCCTCACCTGCTAGGTTGAAATACTGGTACTGAATTTACAATTAAAAAGAGAGAACAGAAGCAAAGTGAGCAGCGAAATATTTGCATTGTTGTAGACTGCCAGGTTGCATGAACTGTGAAGTCCCCAGACTATTTTGGGATAATTCGGCACCTTTCAAGTGTCACATAAAATTTCATGGGGGATGATGCTTGGCATTGTTTATATGACATTAGCTTCACCTTTTCATCCTGCTGGGGACCATCAAATGCAAAACTGGATTAAATTTGGCAGATCACATTATATATGGTGAAGAGAGAAATATTGCTGTATCACAATTGATTTTCCCACAGGCACCAGCCAACCTCTGATATTTTGATACTGAGGCGATAAATAATTTTCCGCTGGTAATTTCCATATTCAGTAAGCTGAGAAGTTTTTCTCAATATGCAAATGAGATTTATTTAAAGCACCACTTTATGTTGCTTACAATTAGAATGATTTGGATGGCTGCAGAGGATTTTTGTCTTGGGTGATGCTGAATGGGCAGGATCAGAGGTAAGTCCTTCATGCAACAAAGACCCGCCTTCAAACTAAGCTAGATTTTCTCACTGGGCTTGTCATAGCTGGAGAAGAAGTGTGCCAGATAGGAGCACGTGGGTGATCAGGGGTTTTATGCCTCGATACTACAATTATTTTACTTGGTTGTAAATATTTGGGTAGGCATTGAAATTAGCAAGTCACACCAAAGGTTTGAGCAAGCCCCAAAGCCAGCCCTGATAGATGGAGGAAAATTCTCAAGTATCAACCCACCCACGTGAGGAGATTGAATTTGAGCTGTGCCTGCAACATCCTGACTTCTTTTGGGTTTTGACAATAGAACTGAAAGGCAATCAACAAGGTCAAGTCTATTGATCTTATAGTTGAACACATGAAAAGGATAAAAGCAATGACCAGAAACTGAATAATTTGATCACAGACATAAAAAGGGGTATTTTGACTCAGCTGTACTAAAGAGACACCTGGCACCATCTTCACTTGGTCCTACATTTCCTTCATGATACCAATGCTAACTGTATAGACAAAGCCCACCTTTGCTGAATGCTAGATACAGCTACATTTCTGCACTGGCTTCTCCTAAACCTCAGAAGGCAACTTCGGCCAGCTCAGCAGGTTTCAGACCCCTGCACTGGGACCCCCACATATTTGGTAAAAACCCTCTGAGATGTTCCCAGGGGTCTCGATGGGAGACAGAGCAAGAAGAAGGGGTGAGACGGGGCTGGAAGGGCTGTGAACAGCACAAATAGAACAAGCTGAAGCACGTGCAGTGCTGCTGTGCCCTGCTCCCCTACCAACCCTTCCCACCCTTTAGATAAGGCACTGCACAAACCTCAGAGGATGACTTAGCAAAGAATAAAAGTCTTTCCTCCAAACAGCTCCCTCTTATCTCACTCCCAAGAGAAAACAGTCTCTGGTAGCACAGCGGTGGGACCGTCCAGAAGACCCCATTCCCCTGGCACCAGCCTGCCCCCGTGGGACACACAGCCCCCCTCTACCAGTCCCAGCTTCTCCCCCATCGCTCTCCAAGAGCTGTTCCCTCAGCTCTCCCCTTTGCTGGCTCGCCGTTTGCTCGTGCTCTCCCGGTTTGTTATTCTGAGTCATTCTCACTGCTGCTGCTCCACTGCAGGCCCCGCTGTGAGCATCGCTAACGCGCCTGTTTCCAGTTTGCACACCACGTGAAAGCAGTTTAAAGGAAATTCAGTCCCATGGAGAGAGCCAGCGCTAGGTTGATATGTCTCACAAATTCTAATTTGATGAGTTATACACAGCCTTTACACACAGAGATGAAGTTGGCTCTCCGAATACATTTGCATTTGTCACTATTGCAAAGCCTTGCGAAGCCTGTGTGGAAAAGCCTGGCCCTGCCCAGCCAGCTTCGTGTTGCACTTCCAACCAAGGTGCCTGCAGGCATTGGAGAGCAGCCCGTGGGTTAATCATGCTTGCGCAGGTTTGCTGCTGCTGGACCTCTCCAGCGAGCCGTGCCCTGCCATATTGTTGCATCAGGTTTAGATTTGTTTCCTAAGGCTCTGCTTTCAAGGTAGAAGTTTCCTCTTTAACTCGTACTGATTCCTTCTGCCTCTCTCCAGCAGGCAAGGGTGCATCTCAGTGCCTGGTTAAGGATCTCTGCTGACATAAATGGGTGCCTCGTTATATTTTTGGTGCTGTTCCTCTCACTTAGATATGGAGAAATTTTGATCTTTTAAAGCTAAGAAAACTCAGTTGAGAAAGTTTTCTATCTCCCTATAGGGACACTTGCTCTGCTTTTTTTTTGTATAGTGCCATATGAACTACCACCTGTTAATAAGGTGTTTCTAGCAGTGGTCTATAGACCACTTGAGTCTTAATGCACTAACATAAACCCCCACATTTATTTGTACATCAGCTGCTGGGTGTGATTCAGCAAGGGATGGAGCAGAGATCTGTATCAAATTAGCTTTATGAGTTGTTGTGGCATAAGCAGAGCAATCGAGAACCAGCCTATTCAGATCATCATCCTCTCAAAACACATGCCAAATGATGGTTAAGGTTTTCTTTAGCAAAAAGTGCTTCTTGGTGCCTGAAAGTTTAGTGCCCACCTTGAACACTTTTATAGGGAATTACATTTTTGAGCGAACCGCCTTCCAAACAGCAGAGCCCTTCTCCACATCCAGAGAAAAGCATCCTAATTTAAAGGTTGCCATCTACTTGTCCTTAGAAAAACAATTTGGGAGCAACAGAGGAGTCCATGAAATGGAGCCTGTCATCCTCCCAGGGAGCTCAGCCTCCCCCAGAATTTCAGCCACGACTCAGCATGAAGGAAAAGAGAGCAGAGCCTGAGTCACTTACAAGTTTCTCTTCCTTGAGGCTGTTGCAGATACGATAAAACATTTTTTTTCTCCATAAGTGCTGCCTAGAGTTTAATAAATGCTCATATGTATTATTAATCTGGAATATTAACCCCAAAATCTTATAATAAAATGACTCAAGCATTTCAAGCCATCTCAGAGGCTTGCTAAATCCTTGCAAGTCACTAATTAAGCTACATTGGAAAAATTGTTTGGTAAATTTTACAGTCAGGTTTCATCTTCTCTTTAGAAAGGGAAGACTACAAATTTATGCAACATAAAATGGCAGCTAATGAATTTGGAACATATTCGGTATGGAACGTGTATCTGACAAGTGGGAATAATAACATTAACAGTGCTTTGAGATAATAGACTATTTAAATTCATATTTGTAGAAGCCATAGACTAATATGCAGTGATCTACAGTTTAGATGTTGTTTCCTTGAGGGCACAATCCAGAATACGCAGGGATACAATTTTTCAAGCAGAAGAAATCTCACATCATTCTCCCAAGATGTGACACCCAGCAAAGAGAGGCCCCTGGAAAACAGGCTGTTCTGAGGGGATCTTGAACATGAAAACATCATATGAATTTACAGATTGGCCCCATGCAGGAGGAAGCAGCCATAATTTCATCTCCTTAGAGCTAAGGGTTGTTCCTTGTCCGGTGAACCAGTAAATAAGGAATGCTCCTGTCCGGGTAGGAACACTCCACCCTGGTTAAGGGCCACTGCCCGGATTGTGCTTAATGGTTGGCATAAGCAAATATTAAAAAGTAAATAAAGGAACCTATTAACAACACATCTGGCACTTCAGGGCCTTTTGCAATGGTTTTGCACTGGTCAGAGTATTCATAGCTCTCATCAGTGGTTACAGCACTGGGCTGCATGATGGGAATCCAGCCCTTCTTATTTCCACAACTAGAGGATGAGTTTTGTCAGGATAAAAGCTGCATCTATCAGGGCTCAGGTTCTGGTGTCCAGTCAATTCATAAAGCCTCATAAATCCTCTTCTTTTCCTCCATACATGGCTGAACCAGTACTGGCATGAGATGAAAACAACGAATCCCGTCCCTAAGCCAGCCAACACAAATAGCTTAATTCCTGGTCTGCCAGTGGCTGTATTTTAGCATTGTCTTACCAGACCTGGAGCTGAACAAAATTTGGGAAGCCGTTATTATAGCTGTGCAACACCACATCCTGGCTTTTGATCTCCAGCATTGGCGTAAATCAGGTCCTTAGGGACCAGAAGTCCCTTGGGGTAGTGTTTCTGTGGCCCACATCAAACGCTGCTGGGAAGCACAGATCCAGCTTTTAGTATTTATATCATGTTTCCAGTTGTCTGCAGTGTTACAATGCCAATGATTTATTCATTTATTTACTTCACCCTTTGCATAAAGCAGAGAGCAAGCAAGATGCAATTAGGCTGTAACTACATCTAGTGTGAGTCTTGGGGACCACCACCATGTGCTTAGCATGGCAAGGGATGGCCTCCCTGGTCCCCAGGAGCACCCAAGGCAAGCACTAGCACCACTCTGCAGCTCCACAAGACACCAACAGTTGGCATGAGGCAAAGGAGGGAAAAGGTTCCCCCTGAGAGCTGCATACCAGGGCTGGGCAGAAGTTGGAAGGGTAAGAGAGGCAAGGGAAAGAACCACTATTATCTCTGTGATGAAATCCAGGACTTTCCTGGGACTTTCTCAATGGATTGATGGGAATTATTAAGACATGAAGGAAGTCTTGCAATGGTCTTGCCCTTTGGACTGCAGTAACTACTCTTTGTTACTCTAATGCTGCAAGAAGAGATTAGTCTGATACAGGCATCATTTCACCATATTTACACCAAAAGGACAACAAGCCTCTTTCTCTTGACCATAGCAGAAACAGCCCCTAATGGACACTGTTCTGGTTCAGAAACCCTCTGCTGGAGAGCCCTGACCCAGGAAGCTGGGAGAGTGATGTTGTACACTTCTATCCCCTCTCCAACCTCTGCCTCCCTCTGCAACCATAGTTCTGGTCCAGCCTGGGGACTGTAGGATGCTCCACCATCCCCACCATCCCTGAGCTATGCTCTGAGTGGCGAGTGCTGGGTATCTGGTCACCACTCAGATACAGATGCACAGCACAAGTCGCTCTCTAGTACCTGATCCTCAGGGAGAGCCGCACACTGCTCCGGGCACGTGCTCCACAGCACACGCATCAGTGCCATAATTCACTTACACTGATATTCTTCCTGACACTCTTCATATAACCTCTAATTTTTTGCAGATGATGGAAAGCTCTCTGTACCCAAAAGGATGATGCGGTGTCAGGCAGCTCAGCAAAGCTCCCCAGCACAACAGAGGAGACTTATGCAGCTCTAACCTCACGCACCCCCCTGGAAGAATGCCAGGCAGAGCCTTGTGCTTTCCATAAACCTCACGCTGGCTGCTTACACAAACACAGAACAAAACAACCCAGTGCTTCTCAAAGTTACAGTTTTAAATTAAATTCCTTGGGCAAGACCTAAGCCATCTCAATCCTTTTTTGACTTGTATTAATTTTAACTCTGTCTATGATTTCCATAACTAAGAGTTACAGCTCTCATACATTTCCTCCTCTGCTTCCAGGTCACCTGCTTTGCTCTGGCATCTTTGCTTGTGTTTAGAAATGGCTAAACTTTCTCTCTGTGCAATCCCTACGGCTCCCCAGCCTAGCTGCTGCAGGTGATGAACCATCCTGAGTCACATACAGGTGAAACAGGAATGAGCACAGACTGTGGATCGGATCTGGATCGAGCACAGTATCTGTCCTTGGGGTGGAACCAGGGCCAAAGGTTTTTGCTGTTGTAGTGGCAAGTCAGAATGAAAATGGGCTACACTTAATTCTAACAATTTTTGTGCTCATACTCAGGATGGAAGTATAAAACTTGGCCAATCCAAGGGGTTCTTTACCTGAAGCAGGAACTCTGGTAAAATAGGGAGCCCTCGAGCACTTAGATTAAGAATTCACCAAAACAACTTCCAGAAACATCTCCAAGATGTTGCTGTGCCGGTGATCAGTTAACACTGTTATTGTCATGGTGCAATAATCTTTATCAGTTTTCTCTTTAAAATTCAGATGGGGAGATGAGGTGTAGGAGGTAGTGCACATACTCAAGCAAGGAACTATTACATTGTTTGTATGCAGAGCATATATCAGAAAT
This sequence comes from Chloroceryle aenea, assembly GCA_013399075.1. NCBI lineage: Eukaryota > Metazoa > Chordata > Aves > Coraciiformes > Cerylidae > Chloroceryle > Chloroceryle aenea. The sequence goes on from VWZY01010801.1 coordinate 89,238, forward strand.
GACAAGCGTCTTTGAGCAGATATGCTATGGACACAGACCATGAGTGGTAACCAATTACTTCTTCATTAATAAGAAAAAACAAGTTACAAATCATAATGATGTAAACGGGTGAACGATAAGTTCATTAAAGGTAAGCTGGAGTTGGAGCAGCAGCACTTTTACCTGCTTCTCTGGGTGCCCACCACAGCACAGCACTTCGCTGGCAGTACCAAACCTCACACATCCTCAATCAGCCCTCCCCTGGCAACATCACCCTCTGATTGAAGCTTTCAAAGACTTCTTTCATCGGGTGACTTGAGGGCTGGAAAAGCCTGGTGCTTTTTCTCTCCCTCTGGAAGGTCTGAAAAAATGGAAGCAATGTGCTCAGAAAAGGGTCTCTCCAGGCTACTCCACGTGTTGCTCGTGCCAGGCAGCCAGGGCCAACTTAAGGGCCAAACCAGTTCCTAATGAATTCTCCAAAATGTGGAGGGTGCTGAGCAGCATCTTCCCATAACCTGCCCCACACTGCACGTGACCCCAATGCCAGCCACAGCAGGGAACCCAGTATGATGCAGCAACCACCTCTGTCTGCTCGTAATTAAGGGCAGTTTATAACAAGCAGAACCAGGTCATCATGAACATACAGGCTTCCAGTCTTGACTGCACACCACCTCGGCCAGCCCTGGAGCATTTCATCGCTGAAATTGGTGGGCAAAACCCTGACACTGACAACGTGCTGATGAATGAAGATCTCAAAGCTTGTCCTAGATCCCAGGGAAGCAATAAATCAACAACACAGGAAACCCCCAAGCCCCTGAGTGCTTTAAAAGTCAATAGTAAAATTTAAAATCAATGGGAAGGCTGGCAGGAAGGCAGCACAGGGGTGGGCATGCAGAAGGGACATGCAGCTATTGTTCAGCTGGGGTAAGCTGCCAGCATGCTGGATCCTATAAGCCAATTTTACTTAATAATCCCACTAATATAGAATGACACTGGTTGTAATCCTTCAGTGATTACAACATGGACTGATGCCTTGGCATCTCTAGGAGGATTTAAGGGACAGTACAGCATTTAGAAAGCTATAGCCAGGACTTTTCCTATCAACCATAAGGGAAGAGACTATCAAGGCACAGAAAAACAGAAGCTGCTGAATGCTCATCCGTATTTCTATCTGGAGATTAAAAAAAAAAAAAGAGAGAGAACAAAGCTGGAGCTTCCTGGTATCTGCTGAGAGCCTCTGCAAAGCAGAGCCCAAAAGCAGAGAAGGAGCGAAAAGGGGATGTACACAACAGGACACCAGGAGCAGAAAACATGGCACAGTGTGGGGAGAAGCATCTGAATGAAACCAGCCCAGGAAATCCAGGAGCACCCCTTGGGTTTGGTAAATAACTAAGAGAAAGATGACAATATTAACAGTCAGGGAGATCTTGAACAGCACGCTTGAACTTTCTCTGCTTGCACAAAGTGGCCCCAGGAGGGGAGCCACTGGTGAGCAAAAGGAAGCCAGTGAAATGGAACCAGAATCCCTTGATCTATCCTCTCCCCCTGGGGATATAGAATCGTACACTGGTTTGGGCTGGAAGGGATCTTTCAAGCTCCTCCAGTCCAACCCCTCTGCAGTGAGCAGGGCCATCTGCAACTAGAGCAGGGTGCTCAGAGCCCTGGCCAACCTGACCTGGAATGGTGCCAGGGATGGGGCAACTGCCACCTCTCTGGGCAACCTGGGCCAGTGTTTTACCAGCCTCCATGTAAAAATGTTCTTCCTTCTATCTATTCTAAACCTGCCCTCTTTTAGTTTAAAACCATCACTGCTTGTCCTGTCACAACAAGCCCTACTAAAAAGTCTGTCCCCATCTTTCTTATAAGCCCCCTTTAATTATTGAAAGGCCACATTAAAGTCTCCCTAGAGCCTTCCCTTCTCTAGGCTGAACAACCCTGAGAACCAAGGACATCCTAAGGACTGTTCTAGGGTCTCTTGCCCACACTGCAGAGTTTCCCTAACACCCACAAGTCCAATAGCTTTCACTGAGGATGACCTTCAGATAGAAACTTAACAATATCCGCATCCTGACATGCAACATGATGCCAGACAAAAACCACCTTATCTGTAAATTGCTACCAAGAGTTTAAATCACTGGTCATTTATTGGAAGTGTCACTTATACAATATTTTCAATGACTGACACCAGACTGGGAAGCAAGAAACTGGAGCACAGTTAGGAGGTTTCATAGGCTAGTGAATCACTGTGGGGGGTGCTGCTAAATTATCAGCTGTATATTGAGAACAGCTGGAACATCTCCAAGAGCTGAGGACAGATGCAAAATTGGTGGAAAGATTGATTCAACATCATCACCAGCAGCCTTGTATAAGCACTGCGGGCCAGGAGGCCTGAAGAACAGCTGGCCAGAGTGGACGCGCTGAATTATTGGAACAAAATTAGATAAAAAGCACAGAGGAAATGATTGCAACCCCTTACAGAGAGGCAAGAGGCTTTCCATGCTGGAACAGCTGGAGGACTCAGAGAGACCATTCTCTCTTGATAGTAATCACTAAATTAGTCAAATTCAGCCAGTGAAGATGTTTCATTATGAACAGATGGATGTTGGGGTTTAACTCTCTGCTTTGCATGAGCCTGTTCAAAGCAGCCAGTAATCCCTCTGGTTAGAGCAGAAGAAGTCCAGACAGCAGGGTGCCGAGACGGTGGGGAGCCAACCACAGCTGGGAGCTGCCCAAAGCTCAGGGCAACCCCAGGACAAAACCAAGGCAGATGCTTCACATCACCACCACCAGAAGTATCTGCATCACTTTCCCCAGATGATATGCCCCCACCTCTTGCCTAGCAGTATTTCCTCTTCTCACTCCACCTGGCTATGCCCATGGGTGACACAAGTCCCAGCTGGCTGACACCACTCACCTAAGCTGCTGGCATGCCAAGGCAGTCCTCTGAAAATAGAGCATCAAAAAAAAAAGGTGGCCTTACTCTGGAATTTTATCTTTCAAGGGGAGGAAAAAAATACATTCAAACTGCAACTTTAAATGAAAGGCAGAGGACAGTCAAAGCCATCTTTGCTGATCATAAGTGCACAGTGCTGCACCCCTAGAAATGCCAAAATGATTGAGCTGATGGTTCTCCACAGCCTGTACCTTAGCCCTAAAGCAGAATTCCTGTACAAGGCAGTAGCTTTCCAGATTAAGTTATAGCAGAAAGTGAAAATCACAGAAAAATCTTCCTACGCCTTAAATAATTAGAGGATGTTGCACAGCTTGAATCACAAGGGTTTACATTTACATTACAATCTGTTTTTAAGGAGCCTTGTAACTGTTCACTTGTTTTCTGAAAATTACCATGCACTTGGCACAAGATGCCTCTTGGGCAGGACCAATTGTTTCCAGGCAGGTTTGCGTGGTGCCTCTGAAGGCACCCAAGGCTGCAGAAGCAGCAGTGTGCTCTGGAGAGGCACCTGGTGGGCTGGTAGGATGCTGCTCTGAGACTGAAACAAACTCAGAGATGCCTGTCTGCTGGTAAATGAATATTGCCCCTTGTGAAAATCACTCAAAATGTCTTCTCTTCCAGTAAATGAACTTGTGCCTGGCAATACTGAAGCATTTCATGTCATATGACCTCATTTTCCATGTTCTTCAAGTTGTGAGCTGTCCCTTGTCATTCAGCATTTGTCCTAATATAGACTCTCTCCCCTCATCACCAGTACACTGGGATGAATCATAAGTCATATTTGTGATTGTGAACCCACATGCCAACCTACATCTGGAGAGATGACTCTTTTCAATAGCCTTAAATCTGCAGCTGTCTTTGTCAGGATCAAGTTTTACAGGTTGTTTTCCCCTATCTCTGAACAAAGAAGCTTTGAAAATCCCTCAGTGTTCAGAAATGCCTTCTTGTTCCATTTCTCCAGTGTAGGCTGTTTCCATGAACTCTGCTTATCCTCATATTATATTAACAAGGAGACCGAGAGTGACTGAGCAATAACAGCTTTATGAGTTTTTTGCAACAGAATTGGAATTAACTCAGAAAATCATCTGAAAATAAAACTTCTGTAAGTAGAACAAAGAAAACTAAAACACAGCAACCACAGGTTAAATCCTTTTGTCCATCTGACCAGAACTGTGCACAATGAGAAATTTTGTAAACATTCTCCATCTGTAGTGGACCTGTGTCACAGCTCAAAGACTGAACTGTGAAAGAAAACCCTGCCCTGAAGCATTTTTATACCTTGGACCACACCAGAGAAAGAGCAGCTCACAGACCTCCTCCCACCCCACTAAAATTCAAGTAAAATTCCAAATGAACTTGAACAAAACCTGGAGGAGGTGGCAAGTGTCACAGGTATGAGGTACCAAGGACACAATGACCATTAGTTAGTGACTGCATTTTATTTAACTGAATTATAATCATCTAGAGCTAGAAGCATAAATCATCTTGGGGATGGTGCCTGGGAGTTATGATGGCTGTGGTATTCTCAGCAGACTGCACAGGGAGGGAAACACACAGTAACTAACAGACCACTAATTTTAAACCTCCCTAAAACCACTGGTTAATGTTTGCAAATGGAGCGCCAATGGCAGCGGTGCTGTGACTCACAGCACGCTGGTCCCCCCGTTGCTCAAGCAGTTATAAACGTGCTGGTGCTTCTCACAGCTTATTTATTTCCCTTTTTCCCTGACTGACTGAGAAAAGGAAACAATTTACATTGAGATATTTGTCTTCTGCTCTAACACAGGGTAACCTTAGACCTGTTCCAGCATCCTCCACTAAATCAGGTTGTATAAATGTGTACATAAAAATACAAACCCAATGCAAACGCAACCCTGCTGCAAAAACAAGCAAGACAAGAAGCAATGCAGAGCCTGCCTTGAAAAAGCAGAAAGCTCTGGTGAAGAAGCTTTTTATAAACCCTTCACTACGTGGCCTTCCTAGGCCTTCCTAGGCCTCCTAGGGCCTTCCTAGGGCCTTCCTAGGCCTTCCTAGGGCCTCATTAGCCTGGAGGAGCTGCCACTCTTCAGACCAGTAGCCAACAAATCTGCGTTTTCTGTTGACTGAAACAACTTTAAAGCTCTCTAAAGCAAAGCCCTGGCTGTAGAGAAAGGAACATGGGAGGCTATTCACTGCAAAGCAAGGATGCTGGTGGCCCATCAGGGCAGCCCACAAGCCAGCTGTGCCCCAGACCTCCAGGGCTGAGCTCCCCTGAGTGTCACCCACCTACATGGACACCTGTCACAGCCCAGTCAAGGATTTCTGAAAAGAAAGGTATTTAGGAGCACTGCAAAGTGCACCTAGAAAACTGTGGAGGAGCTCTGAGGCAGCCAGTGCACCTCTGGGGAGTCTGGGTGCTGGGGAGCACTGGGGTAGCAAAAGGGAACAGACGCTGAGGAAAATGAGAAGTCATTTACACAGCACTTCAGAGGCACAGTCCATCCCTGACCTCCTGCCCCTTCATCCGCAGGGACTTAGGAAGTACAAATCGTGCTTTAGCAGGCTTTTCTACTCCAAGAAAGCACAAAGGGGAGACAAAGCTAAATCCCCTTAACCTGATTCACTGGATGAATATAGGAGCTGCTTCAGATGAGGGAGCTGCAGGTATAAGATATACACAGACAAGATACAAGGAAGAAATTTTTGACATTGAGGGTGGTGAGAGCCTGGCCTAGGCTGTCCAGAGAAGTGGTCAATACCCCATCCCTGGAAACATTGCCGGTGAGGCTGGACAGGGCTCAGAGCAACCTGCTCTAGCTGCAGCCCCCTCACTGCAGGGGGATTGAAACTAGATGAGCTTTGAAGGTCCCTTGCAACACAAACCCTTCCATGACTTATCATGTGCAGACATTATGCAAATTTATTGGTAGAGGATTTTTTAATCGTCCCCAAAGATGATTTTTTGTGCAGATGTACTGTATTCTTGGTATTCTTTTTGCCTTTTGAGTATTCCCCTAGAACGCTTCTAAACAATGAATTTTGCACCTTCCCTCCCCAAAGATGATGTGCTTTTATAGCTGAAAACATTTAAGTGGGATTTTTGACTTAGTGTCTTTGTTCACATTGTTAAGCCGATCAAGCTGTAGTACTTTGGAGAAAAAGAGAAAAGAAACAATGTTGTTTTGTCTGCTAACATGATTGATAGACAAGTTTCAATTATTGTATCTTTAACTGACTGGGAAGCACTTAAAAAGAGACAGGCTGCTGAAAGATGGGTTACTTCCCAGCGCAGGGCTGTTTGTGCAGAAAAAGGATACAAGGATGCTCTCTGGTGGTAGCTGGAAGGCAGGGCTCTGCCCTGGCCACTTCCAGTTTATTTTATGGACTGAGTGAGAGGTGAAACCTTGTTATTATAACAGTAATTATTTTTTAAGCAAAATACATCAAACCAGTTAGTGATTTGGGAAAAAAAAAATCATAAAATAAAAAAATCTCAGGATGTGCTTTTTCAATTCTCTTTGAGTATTCCCAGTTACAACTTCTAAAAAAAAAAACAGCTTTAGCCCTGCTGGGGACAAGGACGCTGGATGCTCCCAGCAAAACCCATTCCAGGGCTGCCAGGGCAGGGAGCTGCTCAGAGATTCTGTTCTGACTTGACCCACAAGTCCCTTCTCCCAGGCCACTCATCTCTCCACACCAGCACAACCAGTTGCACTGGGTTTTGCACAGAACGACTCCCAACCCTGCAGATGCCTCTGTTTCCATCTCCCAAATTTAGCTGATTCTCCAGCCATTTTCCCTCCACCCCAGCTTTTTCACCCACAAAATAACTCTGTACACAGAGCACTGTGCTGTAAAATCCTCCCCGGACAGGGATTCTCCCGTGGGCCCAGATTTGGCTCTTGCTTTTGCCCAGTCCTAACCAAGTATCAAACCAGAGCCGATCACTTTCAGCCTTCTAAAACACTAAAAGTCTATTAAACCACATTTCAGTAACAGTGCCAATGCAAAGACTTCTTTGACTTATCTTACTACAGTGATGGATTTGGAACCAGCGACCAGCTCAGGGGTTAAGTACATAACCATAACCATGAGTGTGATTTTCATCTTACAAGAAGTGCACTACAGTTTATGGCATATTCAGTATTAAGAAAAGACTTCTCATTAATCCACTTTGATCCCCAGAATGACACTTATACCCAACAAGGGCACAGTGCACACCTCACTGTCCACCCTTCCATTGGCTGAGAGCAGGAGTGGTTTGTGTCACCTGGATTTCCCCATGTAAGTCTGAAATGAACCCAGTTCGTGCCTGGAAATGGAGATCAGCCATGGAAATTAGAGTGATGTTTAGAAGGGCTGTCAGGTTCCCACAGCTGAGGTTTGCTGTGAGAGCAGAGTGTGAAACCACAACCATGAACCTTGTTTATTGACACTGATGAATTTTTGCCTGAGTCCAAACATGTTTTTGATGCTGTTTCACTGCTGCCCTTGTCAGTACCTCTTTTGTTGATTTTCCTGAATACCATTGAATCACAGAGTGTTTTGGGTGGGAAGGGACCCTTCAAGCTCATCCAGTCCAACCCCCCTGCAGGGAGCAGGGACATCTGCAACTGGAGCAGGGTGCTCAGAGCTCCAGCCAACCTGACCTGGAATGGTGCCAGGGATGGGGCAGCAACCACCTCTCTGAGCAACCTGGTCAGTTTTTCACCACCCTCATTATAAGAAATTTCCTCCTTCTATCTAATCTGAATCTCCCCTCCTTTAGTTTAAAACCATCGCTGCTTGTCCTGTCACAACAGGCTCTGATAAAAAGTCTGTCCCCATCTTTCTCCTAGGCACTTTTAAGTACCGAAAGGCCACATGTCCTCCACACCAGCCCATTTCTTTCACTGCCCCCATGATTTAGTGAGGAGCTCTTTTGCTTGTGATGGTCCCTGAGGAGATGTTCTCCCAGTGCTGCTTCAAAGAAGATCAACAAGACCCTGCCCTGGAGAGTATGCTCAGGTAATAACCTCCATTAGGCAAAGACTGGTGTTAGCCAAAACTCTTCCTCTTTCCTCACCATCTTTAACAGCTGACTTTTTTTTATGCCAAGACCAGCATTTGATACCTACAAAACCAGAATTGTAGGACCTCCAGGCCAACACACCTGTCCCTCACATGCAGGGAAGCCTCCTGCAGGCACACATTAGAGATGGAAAGCATCTTAATCATCCACCCTGCTGCAAATACATTCACAGAGCTTTAATTGATTAACAGGCAGCCCTTGCCAGCAAATGAGCGGTTGGCTCCAGGGAGCTCTTGCTTGCTTGTTTCTAAACAGTGCAAAGTGGGAAAATGGAAGGAATAAGCAGCAAAAGCTCTAGAGACCACCAAGATTGAAGGGCTGGTGGGAGGAAGGCAGCGCTGCTCCCTGTGCTGACCTTATTACTGCAGGGAAATGGAGGTCAAGTGGTAGCAGAGCAAAACACCGAAGGGAACAGGGAGGGATGGTAGGGCAACAGTTACTCCAGTGGCAGTAACAAAGTAGCTAAGATACTGCTAAAACTGCCTAGAACCCCTGATAGCTTCATCTCTGATGACAGCAGAAACTAGTGCTACCCCATGTTAGCCAGGCACAGCTTTCTGGATGCCTTATCAGCCCTGCTTTGACCAGGATGTAGGTGCAGGTATGAAGGGAAAGAGCAGGGCTCTCCCAGAACCTGCCATGGCCACCTACCAGCTTTTCATCTCTCACAACCAGCCTTGGTCCAGGAGAGCTGGCCTGAGTTTAAAATCCCTTTCAAACCTGAGAAAGCCAAAGTCCTAAGGGAAATGGCTATGGCAGCATGCCGAGAGCACTGATGGCCGGTACCACCATCGGTGGGTAGAGTCCATTGATGGACCTCGGATCTCCTGCAGGATCCTGATGTTCAGGATAAGTCTGCTCAGGGAAAAGCAAGACTGCTGGTGACACACTGAAGCTGTTTTGTCATATAGAAAAATGCACAAGATCTGCGACAGAAAAGAATAATTTTCTAACCAGTTCAGCATGAGGACACCCAACACCTCCTGCCAACTGACAGCATCGCTGGGTTATGGCCACCCACTCTCCCTGCACCGAGCTCCCCTGCCACCCTTCAGCTGCAAGGTTGAAGGGCTTTACACCCCCAGCTGCAGGGGAGAAACTCAACTCACAGGCCTCACTACATCCAGAAAACCCCTATAATTAAGTTGACGCAATTAGAAGTTGGCACACAATCTGAGAGCATTGCTGGAGGTGCAGGCAAGCTCCTCGGTGCAGGCAGCTGGGTGCGTGTCCTCACCGTTCCCAGCCTGGGGCAGGTTTTGCTGCACGGTGGTTGTCACCCCAGTGCTCCCCAGGGTCCCCACCGAGGCTGGGCTGTTCCTCAGCAGCTCCAGGAGAAGACAGCCTCCCTGCTGCTCACCCATCGCAGCCCAGCGCGAAGCACCACGCTTACAAGAACCATTAAGCTTGTGCAAGCTGTCAGTCCTGGTTTTAGCAGGGAAGGAAAGCAGTTTAACAAGGTGGCTGCAGCTCGACAGCATCCAGCTGCCGGCGCACACAGCACATGGGAATGAATGCATTTTAAGGCGGTACACACAGCATTTCTTCCTCCTCTCCAGCACACGCAGCCTCCTCCTCCTCCAAGTGCCCACGGTGGCTCCAGCTGCGCTTGGTGTACTTGCCTGGGATGGACTCAGCTAAACCTTCACCTCACCAGACTGTGTCTATCCAGGTCTCAGGCTCAGTTCTTGGCAAGCAAGCTGTAAAGGAGCCAGAGTACCCTGTCATGGCCAGACCTCCCTGCACTAGGCTTGCACCTCAACAACCCTTTGGACAAAAAAAAATTCACTCCTGGAAACCTCTCCTGTATAAAACCAGTGTTGGCCAAGGCTACTTCTAGAAAGCAGGTCTAATCCAAGATGGGCAGGAGATTTTGGGGACAGAAAAAGGGAAGCTAGATGCAAACACTGACTGCTTTTATAAGTCAGATGGTGCAGGAATACCGTGCTTGCTATATTTTCTTGCAATCTTGAAATCCACTTTATAACAGAAGATGAGAGAAGTTGCCCATCTGGGCACAAAATCCGTACCATCAGGCTCAGAAGCTCATTTACTCCATGCAACCCAAAAGGGAGATGCAATATGCTGCAGCACTGGAAATCTGGGGCAGTATCCAATAGTAGGAAGATTCACATCAGGTTCCAAAACGCCGTGAACCTCAGCCAAATCAAATTACTCCGATTGTCGAATATATCATTTTCCACCTTAAGTGGAACAGCCTGCCTGCCCTTAACATGCTGCAACCCTGTACCAGCACAGTGCTGAGCACACTAATAGAGATGTCTTTCCCAGGGCTGTCACGGCCGCCCACCCGCTGCTTGATGACTTTACACACGTGTGACAGGTAGTAATGTCACTGACAGCCTCTCCCTGGCACCCGGTTTTTATTCATACCAACACCCTGTCTGTCTTCAGCCTTACAGGGGAAGTGCCGTGCTCACTGACGAGCCTGAGCTCACTTCCCCACTCACATTGCTGCTTATCTTTGCTGAGAAATTGGACTTAATTTTGCTGCCTCTCCATCATGCCAGCCTATACATCAGCTGCAAAGGCTAAACCCCAGATCATGACAGGGCAGGATCATAACAAGCTGGCAACAGAAGAAATACACGGTGTCAAATCCCTTGCAAAAGCACCGACAGTCTCCTGACAGAGGATGTATCAGATATTAGACTAATACTACACTCGGTCTGAGCCAAAAGGCCAAAGAAGAGCAATCCCAAAGGGGAAAAACAACATCCTGAACTTTTGCCTATCCGCTTCCTTGCTAAGCTGATTTCGACTCAGATTCTCTTTAAGTATTAATGCCATGAGGACTGGCTTTGTCCCTGTTGTACTGTCATTTTAGCTTCCTGTAAAGCTTCTGTCTCTGCTGCAAAGCTGAGGCCTGGTGGGATCCCTGCTCATACAGCCCCATCCCTCTTCTCAGTTAGAGCAATGCCAAGGAGGTGGCGACAAATGCATTTCTGAGAAGGAAAACTGACTCCTGCAAAGGCTAGAAGCAGGAGGGAGCAGAGGATTCCCTCCCCCTTAGAGAGGTTTTCCCTCTAATGCTTTTGCTCCTGTTCAATCTCCAAACTACTGGAGAGTCTATCAAAATGGGTGCCTTCTATGTTGCTGTTTCAAAAGACTAATAATAGAAGTTATTAGATTCTAGAGAGGCTCAAAGGATCACTGGGAAGAGTTCAGTAGGAGAAGTGGAGAAGCAGTATGAAAAAGCAGGCAGCAGTCCAGCAGCATGAGAAGCTATAACACTTAACTAAGAATAATTAGCTGTAAAAATACAAGATGCAAAATGAGTGCTTAGGCAGCAGCACTGCAGAAGAGGACCTGGGAATTACAACATGAGGCAGGAATGTCCCGGTTTTGATAAAAAACCCCAAACAACGAAACAAGAACAAAACAAACAAAACAAAATATAAAAGAAAAAAAAAAGAACAATAAAACCCCAAATATCTCAACAGGAACTATTATCAGGGGTGACATCAGTAAGGACCTTATACTTCCCAGGTTGGGAAGGAGCAGAAGGAGACGACCAAGGAGATGGAGCACAATGCTTGCCCCAGGGGGACATGCAGAGGGAGTGGGAAAAATTCCTTTTAGGGACAGGAAAAGCCTCAGGGAAGAGGTGGTAAAAGTCCCCAGATCCATAAAAGGCTGCTTCAGAAAGGGGTGATGTTCATTTTCCCTACTAGTGGGAAGGAGATAGGGCTTGAACTGCAGCAGAGCAGATATATTTTAAGAAATTTAGAGGAAAAAGAAAAAACCTCCCTGACTTCCAACGGCTAATTGAACTCTATCCTTCCTGAGAAGGCAGCATAATGCACAAGGGAGCTCTGGAACCAGTAAGCCTTTCCATTTTGGGTTAGCTCTGCCTTCTCCCTGCTTCAGGCTAGCAGGCAAAAGCAAGCAGAGTTCATAGCAGCAGCAAACTCAAGCCCTGGGCCCCATTTCAGTGAGATAATTAAGCGAGTGTTTAGACGTCTAAGCAGTACTGCTGGCTACTGCCCCAGCATTTTGGGAAATGAAGTCATCGCTTTGCTTCCCACCAACTTCCCCCATAACCGTGAGACCTGGGAGATGGGGCCTGGAGGTGAAACTCTCCCAGCGTCGGCCCCGTGAGCCCACAGGGGTGGATTTTTGGGTGAAGCTTTGCTCTCGCTGCTTGCAGACAGAGCTTGGAGATAATGAAATACTACCAAGTGCCATTTGTGTTTTAGAAGGCAATGATGTTAATTAGTGTTCAAATTAAGCAGTAAGATAGAAGTGGGCATATAATGGACCACTAATAAATGCCTTGAGTATGTTGAGAGACACGGGTCTGAAGGAAGAGTGATTTTAATCACCAGGAGTATATTAATGATGGCCCATAGACTCCCTTATTGCTGTTCCAACATGCTGGAATGCTGCTTTTTCCCATTAAAACACCCATTAGCCTTGAGCCCACTAAAAATCTATCAGGGCAGTCATGTTCTGCTCATTTCTGCTCTACGTATGATCTAATTAATGCCATTGCAGGGGCTCAACCCAGCTCCCAACACCAGCCCCAGCTCAGGAAGCCTCCTCAGCCCAGGTAGAGTTGAGTGGTGCTGTTGGGAAGGTGGTCAGGACCCTTCAGGTACCCACCACATCCCTGTGAACACCAACATCATAAAGCCAAAATAGCCTGCACATCCCTGCACGCATGGAAAGCGCGCAGAGTGCCTGGTGCTTAGGATGGATTACATGACGACATCGGTTAAAATAATTGTATTTTTCATTTCCAAGCAGATGAATTACTTCTCCAAAAGGCCATTTGTGCTTAATGCCATTTGTCTGCGGTACGGTGCTAATCAACTGCAAAGACATTCTTGTGCCAGGATTGATTGACTCCATGTAAATAGGTGGAACCTTTAATTAAAACACAAGCGTAGACGCAGTGTCTCGGTGCGCTGACAACAAGAGGCACGGACCACTTAAGGGGCTGCTTCTATTTTCATCTACCCTGGCATAAATCAGGTGAAAGAACCCAGTTCAGCAAAGCACTTAGCACATGTTTAAGTCCATCATATTCAGTGAAGTATTCAAGCATGAGCCGAATCACGGCAAAAGGCATCATGGAAAAAGAGAGGTGCCTGTTGAAAGGACATGGCTTGTGTGTGATGGGGCGATTCATTTACTACAGTTCTCCCCCATCAGAAAATAGATTAGGTTTATGGTTTTGGAGGAAAACTGGCAGGGTTCATAAACCCCTGTTGGGTGATGGTGAACCCACCAAGAGGACTGCACTGTAAGCTTGAAGGAGGCTAAGCAACAAGAAGGAACTGGCTGGCTAGCTGAACAGCAGTGTTAGTTTCCACACAGTGGGGTTTTCAGGGCACCCTGGCTTTGCACCATGAGCTGGGTGCTTGCCTGCACCCACCTTGGCCACTTCTGGGGCTCAACATCTTCTAATGCCCTGCCTGCTCCTGACTGCAACCCTTTGTCTGGGTCAGCTGTCCGGACAGATTCATAGTGGGGGTAAAAAGCATTTTGCTCCGGCGTTTTGATCTCCATTTCCAGGAGTCTTTGTCCCCTGATGAGCTGGGCAAGAAAAGGTGTTGGAAAGCTTCAAGCTTTGACTGTGGCACAAGAACAAAAGTGACCAGCACAGCCACCACTTCTATGGCAGAGGAAGCATGTGTGTGTCAAGATCCATATGACCTGGGGTGTGCTGCCAGCTCCTTCCCATGATGGGAATAACACCCCACCCAAGTGGGGACTTGGATAAAACCAGTCACACTGAGGTCATCTTAGCCTACGTACCCCATGCGTGGGGAGTTTGTGTCAGTTGGGTAAAATGAAAAAAAAGAATAAAAACAAGCATAATGGTTTTTTCCTTTTTTCTTCCTTCAGGTTAGCTAAATAAGAAATTAAAAACATTAAACTTGGGATAACAGAATCACAGAATCAGGGAATGTTATGGGCTGGAAGAGACCTTTAAAGCTCATCTAGTCCAATCATCTTGGCACTGAGCAGGGACATCTTCAACTAGTTGCTCAGAGCCCTGTCCAACATGACCTGGGATGTTTCCAAGGATGCAGCTTCTACCACCTCTCTGGGCAACTGGTACCAACATAGCAAATTTATTTCTTCTCTCCAGCCTAAATCTCCCCTCTTTAATTTTAAAACCATCACCCCTTGTCCTGTCACAACAGGCCCTGCTAAAAACACTGTCTCCATCTTTCTCATAGACCCTGTTTAAGTACAGAAAGGCTGCAGTAAGGTCTTCCTGGAGTCCTCTTTTCTTTGGACTAATAATTTCAAGTTTGGAAAGGAGAACTCCAGAAAACAGCAAGAGGATTTTCTTATTCATTTCTGCTTCTATCACTAGAACAAAACCAGCCTGTCATTTATCAAGTTAACTGGTGGCAGAAAACTGATCTGAAAACTGGCTTCTTTGCTTTCCTCCAAGCTTTGCATCAACTTGTGCCTAACATGCTGCAAGTTGATGGTCCTGGGAGCAGGCACCCCTTCCCCATGCCTTTGGAGGAGGGGACAGTCCCTTGGCCATGCAGCAGCTCACCCTGCCAAGCTTTGCCAGAGGTAATAGAGAGTGAATAATCCAAGCAACTGCAAGCAAGAGCGATGGGAGGAGGATGTCCTGTGAAGTACAAGAGGAGTAACAGCACAGGAACAACTTCTGCTGGGCTGACTTAAGCTTCTGGTGTCAAGGCAAGAACTAAGATGGCTTTTGACAACTGAAATCAGAAGAGCTACTGAATTTCTTTCCAAAATTATTATTGCTATTGCTCTGCAATTATTTTGCTTGAGAACTGTTAATTTTGTTTCTGTATTACCGCATGACAAACAGTCGCAGCAGCACGCTAACGTCAGGGCAGGTCACCAGATAAAATGTCAGAACATTTTATCTCCATGTCACGTTACGCCGATTTCCTTTTGATTATTGTGTTTTTAAAATCCATTAGTGCCGGCTGCAACTCAATACCAATTAAATACACTGTCGTGTTTTCTAGAGTGAAGTGCTTCTCCTTTGCTTCGGAGTGAAGCAATTTGACATTCTGAATAAAATAAGCATTCATTATAACAATTAATGGAGCAAACCTGGGAAGGTGATATCAGGCTGTTAAAAGCACATTATTGTGGCCTAACCAGGTGGAAGTAGTCGCAGAGAAGATACCATCAGTGTGGGTTGGTAGTACAGTTGTTAGAGGAATCCCAACAGTGATATGAGGAGCACGAGGAGAGGGCTCGAGTTTATTTTAAAATCACCTTTTCTGGACACAAGGTGGATTACATTTGAAAAAACAGCTCCTGTGTTGTTACCTGTCACAAGACGTTGAGATATTTGTTTTCTAGGAGCTCTATTTCCCAGCTGTTAGCTACAAGTAACTTATTTATCCAGGAACTTTGATCCTAAATATTTTTAGCCTTTTTTTCTCAATGAAGCCTTAATGCCCTATAGCTGCCATTAACCAGTACAGCTCTGTTCTGGATTCCCAGTGGCAGTTTTAGGAAGAGAGGGAAGAAGAAACAGGTAAAAGCACAAATAATGGGAACTCTTTCTCCTCCTTCCCTGACTCAGGGAAAAGGATCTCGTAAGCTCTAGTTACAGCTTCCCTTCCATTATTGCACTAATTTTGACTAAACTCCAGCTGCACATGGACTGTATGACCTGAGACCACAGAATCACACATGTACAGTGACTATAAGCCCAGAATTCCTTCAGGAAGACAAGTCAGCACCTACAAACAAGACCAACACCAGTGAGTGATGCAGCAGAGCTCACTTAGCAGCACTTTGCTGCTCCACAGTGCACATTGCACTGCAGAGAACCTTCTCATGACTAAACCTGGAGAACATTAACAGCAACTTCTTAATAGAATTCTACGTTTTCTAATTCCAATTTTTCACTAAGCCTATTGCTTCTGATACTGAGGACCAGGTTCTCATGTCATTGCCAAGCTACCTAGCAAATTGCTGCCCAGGTACTCGCATGGCACGTGGATGCCGGAGCAGACCCCATGCCATCACTTCTGAGAAGCCTTGACCTTCTGCTGCTTCTGCTGAGCTATAAATTAGCTGCAGACCTGACTTTGACTGAAGGTAATACAAGCGTAACAAAAGAACACCATCACCCAGCCAGGCTTACTGCCTGTAGGATCATCTTCTTCACCTTTTATGAATGAGGAGCGATTTGATGGGTACGACCTGGAAATTGAAGTACAAGTGACAACGTGCAGTGAGGGCTGCAGGCTTCCTTTCGGGTGACCAATGCACAGCTACAGCAAATCCAGCTCCCAGGAACGGTCTTTTTCCTAATGAGATTTGACAAGCAGCATTTACCCACTGACAGAAAATTGGAATAGACAGATTTTCAGTGTGAAAACAGAAAGCCTCATGTGCAGATCAAATGCAGCATCAAAGCCTGTGTCTTTTGGTAGGTGTCCCTTGCCCATGGTGGTTCAGTGGAGCACCACAGTCAGGCAGGGTGTTCCCAGCAGGCTGATGCCTCGAGGCACAAGCAGAGACTGAGACGTGCAGGGGAGAAGGGAAGACAACACTCCTGTCTCAACCCTAATGATTTAAATATTAAAATAATTTATTTAAAGCTTCCTGTGAAAACACTGGAGACCCCAAGTAAAGCATCCCAGGAGGGGATACCACTCCCCCAACAGGTAGGTAGGTTGCTGCAAAGGTGACATTGCACAGAAGCATTTTATGATCTTCTTCCTCACATCCTTGATCAACACGATCATCTTTATGGAAACAGACCACCCAAACACTAAAGTTTAGGGGTCTCCTTCTGCAAAAGGACTTGAGTAGCAACAAATACCTAGCCCAGATTAAATGCAGACTGCAGCTCAAAGGTGTTTTTTTGTGATTTGTTTATATAAAAAAAGAAAAAAGAAAAAAAGAGTAGAATTGACTTTGTCCTGTGATACTTTTGTGAGGTCACTTGCAGCCAGAGGTGTGATGCTGCTCTCGGCAGAAAGATATTCTTGCTCTGCGTCTTAAATCTCTTCCATACCCAGTTTCACTTGCATTCTCACCTACCAGCTTTATTATTTTTCACTCCCAGCTTGGAGATGTTCAGGTCCACCCAAGAGGTGGCTGCACTTCATTTGCCAGCCAATTGTGTATGAAGCCCATGTAAACTAATGTGCTTTGGTGAGCCTTCAGAGGGAAGGGCATAAAACACGATTATCTGTAGCCTTCTCCAGCATAACCACCATCAGCTGGAGGCTCCCAGTTCAAAGGCTTCAGCAGGAGAGAATGGGACCAACAGAACCCATAGGAAAAGTCGTAGGAAGGAGCTGGAGAGCTGTGTGTGCTGGCAGCCCGGCACCCCGTCGCTGCAGGGCACGACCGCCTGTGCTGCATCATTTCTGCTTAAACTGTTAGCAAAAGCCTTCAGCAGCAGAGATTTCCCAGCTGCCAGGTCTGATGCAGAGCAGTCGGAGGCACTTGCAGGGAGGGCAACCAGTGCCAGCCGGCACCACGCTCCGGCACGGCTCCAGCTCCAGGAAGGTCAAACAGGACCACACACCGACAGGGACAGATGGGGCCATTACCCCAAAAAACAGCGAGGACATCTGCACTGATACCATTCCTACCACAGCGTTATCTCCACCTGCCCTGTCACCCCTCCTGGCACAGCAAGGTCGGCAGATCCACTGTCTGGGAAACAAGCCTCCCGAAACAGTGGGAGTGGTTACCATGGAAATAAAGAAGGGTTTCTCAGCCCAACTCCACCAAAATATTGATTTTCCTCCCAGTGTTTCACAGACCACTTCCTAATAACAACAACAACAGCAGCAAGCTGGAGAGATACCGGGGCAAGAATAACAAGTTATGTTTGGAAAGAACCACTGGGAATCACTGTCTCTGCTGGAGAAGTCATTGATGCACAGGATGAGCCCATGAATCACCTGAGGATTTCTGTTTGTGTCTGCCTTGCACACAGACATGCAGGTATGAAGATCTGCTTCACTGTTTGAAGCCTCGAGCAGATTTGTTCAGTGAAATCCCAGATTACACCCCAGAGCAGGCTGCAGTTTGCCTCTTGTTCTTTGAGGGTCCAGAGCACTTCAAGGTAAAATGGAATTGCTACGTACTGCTACTGCCTGGGATGGTCTCTGCTTCTGATCTTCAATTCACATCCATCTCCCTCCCAAGTGCCAGTCACCAGCACCCTGCCATCTGGGGCAGAGCATGAAGAAATGCTTACAGCTGAGCCCTCTCCAGCTTATAGCCCAGCAAGGACCACATCAGCTTTTAAATTACATATCCTAAACTATGCAGGGATAAAAAAGATGTTTATGAACAGCTCATTTTTTAAATTAGTGGGGAACAAGAGAAAATACCCATAACTAGGGAGATGATGGAGGCTGAGGCACCTTTAAGAGCATCCTGGGCACACCAAGGCTGCCTCAAGCTCTTTGCACAGCACCAGTTCCAACCCTTTGCAAACCAAGCACCCTGCCTCAGCCTGCACCATGCTCCACATCTCCCTTACACAGCTCAGAACGAGAGTGATTTTAAAACACCACTGAAATCCTTTAGGCTTAGCAAAGGGCAGACAGCATCAGGAACACGCAACTGATGACAAACAGCTTTTGACAGATGCTCAGATGCAGAAAGTCTGCATGGCACCTGTGTAGCATCGATAATCCAGGTAGGAGCAGTGGGAGGGATGCGGGTGTTGTAGACACCACGTATTACACAGAAATTAATTTCATTTTAAAGAACTAGCTACTGTTGTAGGCTGGTTTTAACCAATTAAGTGCTGTGGGTCAGAAACACGGACCCAGGTCATCTCTAGAGCACTCAGGACCATAAATAACCTCAGAGATCTGGGCTCTGGACCATGATACCTGCTTGAAAATGGATCAAATCTGAATGCTTTTACCCCTAGTTCTTCATCATTTGGGATATTGAGGAAAGCCTGTAAACAACAAAGGTGTTGATCTGGTCCTTATTTCCTACACCCTGCCTGATACTCTCATATAAGCCTGAGAGGCAAAGGGCAGCTGCCTGGGGCAGTCCTGACAACAGGCAAGAGTAAATCCCAGCCACCTACACACAACACATTAGGACTGCAGGGATTTTTTTGTTAAGGGAGCCACTCTCACATACGTTGGTCAGCTGGGATTAGTAAAATAAGAATCCTGAATAAAAGTAATGAATGCAGTTTCTCTCAAAAATATCATACAGGGGAAAAAAATGCAATAAAGAGAGTATTTTTTGCATTAGTGTGTCCTGCTCGGGTGCTCAGCTTAGCTGCCCCCTCCCAGTAATCCCTGGGGGGTGATTCCTGTCTACACCAGGTTACACATGCTGTTCATCATTCTCTTTGGGGCACACTGCAGCAATTTGGGCAGTCAATCATTAACATGCATATCTAGGAGTGCCGTGGCTCATCAAAACTGTCTAGGACATATTTTAGCACATAAGAGCTTAGAATTGAAGATGCTTACACAGAAATACACAGATGGGTATCAGCACAAGATGGAAACACTTCAAAATATATGTGGTGCTTGCAGCAAACTTTGCCTCACTGATCCTTTCCTCCTTGGGAAAGCTTACAAAAGTCCTTGAGGGAATCTGGATTATACTGTGCTTGTGGGAGGGGAAGGGGATGCAATTCCAGAATAAAGTCATATCTTCTACAAGGAAGATATTTGGTGTGTTTCTTGCAAGACTTTGTCCCAGAAACAAAAGCACAGCCTGTCACAAGTGGGGCTGCAGCGTGCTCCAGAGCTGCTCTGTGTTGTTTCTTGGCTCTCTGCAAAAGCCAGCCTGCTCAGCTCCCTCTAAAACACCACTGTCCCCAGAATCACTGCATGTAAATCACCCACCGAGGGCTAGGTCTGCCTTGCTCACATGGCAGCCAGCTGAAAGGGGCCTTCAGCCAAAATAAAAGAGGTGCAAACAAAAACAGGTGGGAGTAGGAGCCCCCCTGCCTCCCCTGCCCGTAGCAGCAGCCTGTGCACCACCACCAACCTGGCCTTGTCTACAAAAGCTTGGGGGGAAGCGAGCGGCTGAGCTGTAAGTAGAGGTAAATGAATCCTTCAGGGAATCGGTCCAACAACGGCGAGCTCCAAAGGGGCTGGAAAGCAGCCCAAGAGGGTGGCAGATCCTGAGCTCGCTCCAAGCGCACACATGCTCTCACAGCCTCGGAGAAAGTTTAATTTGCTGCAACTGTTTCAGGAACCCCAAAGCCCCGGCAGTGCCGTTACACATGGAAATCACATAGCGTGGAACAGCACGGAGCAGAAAATGCTGTGGGCACAGAGAAGCCCCTCAGCTTTTGTCAGGCACCCAGGCTAGCCTCGGCACATGGGCTTTGTAAGGAGAAGCAAATAAAGCCTCCAAAAGCCACCACATGAAATAAGTTTTGCCAAAGAAGTGTCTTAATTTAGTATAGGTGGGGATGAGGGGGTGAGAGGAGGTGCAGAAACTCCACAGAACATCCTGAGTGTGTTTAAAGGAAAGGGGTTAGTGAAGAGCTGATGCTGAATGTATTTTTAGACTAAGAATGAGGTTTGCATGAGGACAAAGAGATACTTTTTGTCACAGCCACCCGCCTCTGACACCAGGGTCTAAGCACCCTGCCTGAAGTTTCTTTCTTCTCACTGCTGTCACCCATGCTACAAGCAGAGGCAACCACGCCATCCACAGGAAAACAGGTTTTGACTGGTGGAACTCTGAGAGCTGCTCTCTTCCCTTCTCCTCCAGCACTGGGACCATTTTACCAAGCCAAAGCACCCGAGCCAAACCAGAGTTCTCCTGCTGATGGTTTCCATCTGGTTCCTGCCTGACCCATGAAGCTGCCCAATTTGTATGTGCTCAGATAACGACTCTCCTCCCTCCGGCGCCAGGCCCTGCCTGGACACAGGGTTAATTCTCACCAGGTTGCTCTGCTGACAGATCTGGACACGGCTGAAGTTGTCTGGACCAAATTAAGTCATGCTTTCTGCCTTACTCTGATGAGGAGGAGATGCTTTCTCAGGGGTGAAAGGTGCGAAGATAACGCAGGGATGAGGTGCTGGGGGGGTTCAGCACTGGAATACGCGAGGGTGATCCTTAAAAACAAAGGATACTCAGAATCAGTGTCACAAGACTTAGCACTATCTGTGATTTCAAGACCATATCCTGATCATGAAACAGGATTCAAATGTTGGCAGTGTGATGGAGAGGGCTTTGCTAAAGCTGTGAGGATGGTATGTCCCTGGCTGGAGCTTGGAGCAATTCTAACTCCAACAGCAAGCACAGGAGATTCCTGCTGGGACCAAAACTCGCTAGAGGGAAATTAATGCAAATCCTTGGGCAGGCAAACAGGACTGGGCTCACACTGCTGGGGGAGGCTGGGACTGCAAGCAGCTCCACGCTCCGGAGAGCTGGCAGACAGTGGTCAGGCTGGCAGGGAGAACCAAAGGCTGTGGTATGAGCTGGAGGAAGACACACATGGGGCTCCCACCCAGGAGGGGGTAAGAACTGACAGCATAGGAAGGGCAGATGCCTTTGAGGAGGTGACAGAAGTAGAAAGGGGCAGTTTGTCCCAGAAACATGCTAGCTTTACACTGGTTTAAGATCTAGCTTCCAATGACAGGTGAAAGAAGAGGAAGGCCCTGACTTTGTGATGGTAACAAAAGTGATTTACTTCCCCCTCATCAGCAGCCAAGCAAACACCCAACATCACAGCACCAAATCACCATGGTTCAATTACTGCCTGGCCATGTTTTGTCCTTAACTATACAAGCACAGTTTGGCTGGTCAGGTGGTGATTCCCACATTCACGGAGGCACAGGTTTAATGTTAAACACCTCAGGCAATGCTCAAGTGCTCTGGTTTCCCAACAAGCTGCTGCGCCCAGCCCTGTCCAAGCTGCACTGTTACAGATGAGTTACTCCTGCTCTTGTTCTCCGTCTCTCGGCGACCTCAGTTAGCAGAGACCTGCTGTAGAAGCCAATTCACCCACCCTCTGGCTCAGTATGCCAGACCTCCAGCTGAAACACTGGGAGATGTGTTTGGATCTTGTCTCATGGCACAGGGTTCAGCCCAGGACTGTTGCATTTGTTCATCTCTCCTCTCTCCCACCCCTGGCATCAGCACAAGTGCCCAATGAGTTGGAAGAACAGGAAAAAAATGAGGATTTCTTACACCAGCCTTGCTGCTGAGGTGCTGGTGTATCACAGCTTCACCTGAAAGGGTTTATTGGACTGGGAATCCCTGAAGGGGCTGGGGGAATTTAGCAGCCCCTGCACCATCCCATACATCCAGCCCTCTGCCTGCATCACATCCTCACTAGAGCAGATTCAGACATGCACAGGCCTCATGGTGAATCACACCAGGAACTGCTGTGAGCTAAAAATAACCCTATGAGGTTTTTTTTGTTCTCAGATAGTTATTCTTAAGCTGCTTGCTTTCCCCACCCAGGTCACCATGCAGCCCCTCTCACACTTATGCTGGCAGTGGGAAGGGACCATATTTAGGGAAGCTATAAAGGAGGACAAGGGCTGCTCACCACCACCAAAAGTGAAGTTAAGGCTTCAGAGCTTCAATTTACAGCATTAGCTGTTTGAATTTGGTGCAGGCTTTGTGGCAGTCACAGCCAGCGTGGTGTAAACCAGCAGAACTGGGGTAAGCAGTCCTCTCACACCCTAGCAGCATGCCAGGGGTGTGCATCAACACCTATTCTGTTTGCTTCTGCACCTTGCCCCTCTTTCAGCTGGCAAAGCTGCTATCTCAGTAGGGAGCAGCTTCAGCCAAGAAAAGTAAGCATTACCCTACGTTCCCAGGCTTGTTTATCACTATCACGATGCTCTGCTCTAACTGGGAGGTGGCAGTATGCATCATGCTGCCTACTTTCAAATAATAAGCTACATGTGTAAATAGGCTCCGCAATTTCAACTTGAATACCTAACAAATGAGCAAACAAAAACTCCCCAGCCCACCACACTCCGGTTTAACTGACGCAATGGATGTCTTTCTGCATCCCGAAGGTGATGCATCCATCACACTCACAGCTCGAGCAGCTTCTGCATCACTGTCAAAATTCAAACGCACCAGCACCGGCTGCGGCCGGCACACGCGTCGCTGAGGGTCAGGCTGGCACTGCCAGCTCGTCTCAGCCCTAAAATTGATGTGATACTCGCTCCCGCTACATCATCATTATCGCAGTGGCTGTGGAGGCTGGAGATGGATTCAGCTGTGTGAGGTACATCGACTCACAGGGAGCAGCAAGGGAAGGGTGGCAGGAGGGTGTTTCATCTGAGCGGGGGTCCCGTGGGACACCCAGGCTCTGGATTAGACCCTTGCAGCATTCACATAATGAGCCCATATGAATTTCTGAGCACTCTCCTGCTGCAGCGCTTTCCCACTCTATTGAACCCTCTGCAAACGGTGTTTCCTTCCTCACAGCTTTACCTTCTTTTGAATTCCTTAATTTTCTTCCATAGCCCCTATTATTATCTATTGCAAGAAGAGTTATTTAAGAACCTTTGGACTATAATGGGCTTGGCATTACAGTAAAATAAAGCAGCTCTCCAGGAAACTTGCGCTGATTTCAGCCTTCCCATTTACGCTGTGATGCATCACACTGTGCTCTAATGTCTCACTAATCTGCAGCTCAATCTGCTGTTAAACGGGCTCATGATGCAGAAGCCGCTCACTAAGGTTGCTTGATATTCATCTGTTGATTGAATCATTTGCTTCTTGTGATTTGCAAATGCGCCAAAGAGCCAGAAGCCCTTTTTCTCCCAGAAAAGTTAATTGGATCAGCATCCTGCACTGGCAGGTGGTACCTGGCTCCTACTCAGATCTCCACTGACTCCATCAACACAGAGGGGCCGTGCAGCAGATGGGACACTGGGACCATGGACACTATGAGGAACAGATTCCCTAAGTGACCATTTTCTGCAGGAATCAAACACCAATTTCTTGCAGAGGCCTTGAGTGACCCATGCAGAGATCATAGAATCGTCAGCATTGGAAGAGACCTTAAAGATCATTTACTTCCAACCTGCCTTCCACGTGCAGGGACAAGTTGCTCTGCTCCATCTAGGCAGAGCCCTGCCTTGGAGCAATCCCAACTGTCCCCCAGCCTCGTCACAGCATGGGTACCCTGCTGTGGGGCTGGCCACCAAGAAACCTCACTTCCATCACACATTCCCTGCAATGAGTTTATCCCTCCCTAATTCCACCTTTCTCATTTTTGAGAGCTAATAATTACCAGCAACCTCTTTTGACACATCCCACCCAGCTATTCACAGGTACAACTATTTCTTCCTAGCCTGCAAGTGAAGACCCTGATTGAGCAGCACTTGGGTTTAGCTATTTTTTGATATTCTGGCATGCAACACACCATTTGCTGTCTTCCTCAATAATTAAGTGGTTAGTGCCACTGTCAAAGAAGCACTTAACGACATTTCTACGAGGTTTCCAACCAACTGAGGTCCCAAGCAAGGACATGTCAAGTACCAGGGCTGCATCTCTGTGATTACCTGGCTGTAAATAACGCCTCAGAATATATGGTTTATTGTGGTGATAACACACATTTTGTAGGTTACATAAATTGGAGCAATCCTGCTGACAGAGGAAAAATAGTGGTGTGTGATGGTTTCCTCCGGTTGCTAGGAAATAGAGTTAGTGCTTGGATCCTTACACGCCTCGGTGCACACTTGTGACAGATGATAGATTCGGCACATGTGTGGAGCCCAGCCTGTTAGCAAGCCCTGACTGAGGGGAAAGCAGCAACACAGTGATAGCAAGATCCATTTACCAAAAATATATGCATTTTTCATTAAGAGAATTACATTTGTTTGCCCAAGGCATTTAGGAAAATGTAAGCACAGAACAAAGTTAGATCTAAAGAGACAGGTGGTCCACGCAGGCAAACCCAGAGCGGTTACACAGATGCACAAGATGGTCTCTGTTAAGGATTTTAACACCTGCCCAAAGCTCCAATGTGAACGAGCTGTGATTTTTCAAAAGTGGTCCTTTATACCCCTGTAAAGCCCTCACAGCCCAAAGGGCCAGCACCAGCCTCTGCTCCATGGTCCCCTCCCCAGCACGGGGCTCAGTACAGCTGTAAGGCCAGTCAGTGACATTACAGGGGGGCTATATGCTCTTGCATTGGGAAGCTCAGCCTGGCTCCTGCTTCTGTAAATGTTTGCTAAAGCAAATTGCAGTTTGTTCTATTGGTCTCATGCTCCAATTTGCTAGAAATAGCACGGCACTTGGTCAGAGCACAGGGAAAGTGGTCAGATGGCAGCAAACAGGGAGCATTTTTTTATTTTTATATGTATGTGTGTGCCTGGGTTTTTTTAATATATATCTATAATTATATGTATATATACACACACACAGAGTTAGGTCAGCTGATCAATCACCTTGCCTCATGGCAGGAGTAGCTCTACCAACCTCTAGCCTGCTTTTAACTAGAACAAAGCTGAATTATGAAGACAACATTGAACTGCACAGCTTAAAATAAAGAAAACAATTGCCATGATTACATCTATAACCTGTCCACAAACAGGGTATTTCATACACAGCCAAGGGAGCTGATCTGACTTCTTGTGTCGGTGTTACTGTTTTTAATATAGTGTTGCCCTGTTAGGACTGCACCGTGCCAGGAGTGTGCTCTACAGACATAGTACTGGCCAGCATGAGCCTAATTTGCTCTTCAGAGTGGTGAACTTCTCCTACGAGTTCTTCCTAGAGTGAGTTGGTCTCCCAGTGCCTCTCCCAGCAGAGCAACTGGGACATCCTCTGCCAAACTCAGCAAAACAAGATCAGAGGAAATGAAAAAGAGGTCAGCGGGGTCACAGGCTCCTTGGTTCCTATAATTAATAACTTGGCACAGGAATCTCTTAAGAAAAAGCTCATAGATCTAAGTTTTTTCTGAAGTGAGAGCACACAGGTGGTGTTTCCTGAATCCCAATGTCCTGTGGTATAAAGGTCCTTCCATCCAGTCAGAGGATGGTTAAACACTTGCTGCCCTAGCTCACCACCAACTAGAGTGGCAGCAGGAGCTCAGTGTCCCACGAGGACCAACTCTCCCAGCAGGACTCTGCCCTGCTCCAGCCAGGCCTGTCACACTCCGGGGGGTAGAAACAGAGCCCGCTTCTATAGCCTGATAAAAATGTAATTTAATCCCAGCGACACAAAACACTTCCCTAAGCCTTTGAAAGGCCTGTTAATCCTCGATTTGCCCTCAAATCTTGAAATTTTCCTAAAGAATGAAGGGTGCTTTTGTCCATCAAGTGCCTCCACACTTAATGAGGTTATTAAGGCACATTAGGGTGCACAGAAGAACATTCTCTACTGGCTTTGGCATAGTGGAGCTCAGGGCTTTTGTCTCTCTTAATCCAAGTCCTCTTAATCTTCTGCTCTGCCCCTCACTGTCCCCACCCCTCAGTGCCTTGAATTTGTCCCTGTCAGTTGGCAGAGACAGACATTGCTTCACTTTGACATCAGCGGAAAGCTCCCTGAACTGACTTTGACACAGTGCTTTTGTTGCTATGCCTTCAGATGTTTCTGAAGAGCGTGCTATGCCTTTTCCTTCATGGCTGGAAGACTAAAGTGGCTCATGGACCCATCTATCAGCCGATATAAAGATTTATTTTTATTTTTTTTTCCAGCAGAAATCATTCTGTTCCCACAGAAAGCACAGTGCTTCTGTGGAGGGATATGCATCAATCCAGCAGCTCTAAACTCTTGAGCAAAGCAAGGTCACCTCCTTTAACACAGAAGGAAGCAAGGGCCTAACTCACACCCTGCATCAGGACAGGAGGACAAGGCAGATCCCCGTTTCTGGCCTGCCTCCATTTCCCATCTCAACCATATGGGAAAGGAAACGTGCTTAAAAGAGCTGGGGGCTCGAAGCAAACGTTTGCTTTCAGCTGAAGTGAGACATATCATTTCCCCAGGATGCACTATTAAAGAAGGAAACCTTTGCCAATGTTATGCTTTATAATGCAATGATTTTCATAACAGCCCAACATGGTTCATCAGCATGTGCTCTGGCATGGGATCAGCTTTCCCTTAAGCCATCCGAATGGGCTGTGAGAGGTGGGGAAGAGAAAAGACATAGTATTTGCTTGGGTTTTCAAACAATCCTTGCAGCAGCTTCAGTGCATCTCAGTCCACATCAGCTCGCACCTTGCTCAGAGCAGAACTTGGTTGCAACATCTCATTCCTGCCTCAGACAGGACAGAACTGGGCAACCTCACTTCATCCCAGCACTTTGCCTGAGCTGCCATGAGCTGGGGAGACACCTCCCTACCAAGCCTCAGCCCCCCAGATTGATAGGATTTGTTTCTTTTTCATCAAGAAGTTCATCCCCAGGTGCTTACCTCTATTTATAATGCCCATGGTTAAAGAACTAGCATCACCTGAAAATTCAAGTTAGCATCCTTAAAGATTGTCGTCACTTAAGGAAGAGAAAGGCTCAACACCAGCCCCCCAGGCACACAGACCCCTCCCTGCATCTGCAGAAAGCCTGGCAGCTGCAGTACTGGGTACCCTTGGTGAAATCCCCTCTAAGAGGGCTGCCAGAGATCCTCAGAAGCATCACAGGAGGTATCATCCAACCAGCATCTTCTCCTGGGGCAAAGACCATTCAGGATGTTCTTACACACACACACACAAAAAAATTCTTTCCTCTTTTTTCTTTAAATTCAGCTTATTTCAGGGATACAATTAACAGCACAACCTGCAAATTATTGCTTCGATGTTAATGGATGGGGTGGTAAGGTGTGAAGCATGGGTGAGAGAGCAAGAAGCAGTTTGTGGCCCCCAAGCAAACTCTTCTGCAGGTCTACCTGGAGCTGTGCCCCAGCAGCCTCTGGGGAACCCTCCAGCAGTGCAGCCCCTGCACAGACACACACTCCTCCTCCTCCTGTTTTTGCACTGGTGCGATGTTTTGGGAGGTGGGAGAGGGGAAACAGATTCCCAGCCTTAAACCTTTGCTCTTTACAATGGTGCAAGATTAGTTTTTAACCCAGATGAAGTCCCTGGCTCAGCTGGATTTTGCACCAGTGAGAGAGGGTGAGGTGAAAGCCAGCACCTGGATGTAGAAGCTCCTGGGGAAACATCCTCAGGAGCAGACAAAGGGGGGCTGGAAAAAACCCCTGACCTTCTAACCTCCCATCCTTGGCTTTACAAGAGCTGGAGCGTGTTATGCAGCACAGTTTGGCACGCAGCCCCACGAAGGCTTAAGCAACTGGGAGACAACATTCCCCAAGGGGATGAAGAGCTTTAACTTTTGTAGCAGAGCAAGCATAAAAATGCAGGATCTTGAGGGAATAAGAAAGATAAGTTATGTCATTTCATCACTGTTCTTGGAACGAAGACAAAAAAGCAAAAGAAAACAAAACAGAACACCCCCTGGGATCCATAGAGAGAAAACTAAAAATATGATAAATAGGCTGGATCATTATTTTCTGAAGATGACATGTTATATATCTAGATTCCTATTGTCACTAAGGATAAAAACTTTGGCATGAAGTAAGTAAAAGAGAAAAATTAAATTTCTACCAGACCACAAACTAATAAATACCAATAAAGAGCCATCTACTAAAAACACAAGTCAGAAATTCCAGTCTCACAGGACAGGAGAAGAGCAGGAGAACACCAGCTTTCCTTGACAACAGCATGCAAAGGGTTAAGCAAAGGTGTAATTCATCGTGTTAGCTTAAACATGAGGAGGAGCTAAGAGAATTACAAGATCACAAAATAACTGCAACCTGTGTGATGATCATAGAACAGTTTGGCCCAGAAGGGACTCTAAAGGTCAATGAGTCCAACCCCCCCTGCAGTGAGCAGGGACATCCTCAACTAGATCAGGTTGCTCAGAGCCTTGTCAAGCCTCACCTTGAATATCTCCAGCAATGGGGGCTCAACCACCTGGCAGTTCCAGTGTCCTAACACCCTCGTGGCAAAGAACTTGTTTCTAACATCCAATCTAAATCTACTCTTCTCTAGTTTAAACCCCTTTCCCCTCATCCTGTCACTCCAGGCCTTTGTAAACAGGCCCTTTCTGGCCTTCTAGGCAGCCCCCTTCAGGTGCTGGAAGGTGGCTGTTAGGTCTCCCTGGACCCTTTTCTTCAGGCTGAACAACCCCAGCTCCCTCAGCCCATCTTCATAGGAGAGGGGTTCCAGCCTTCTGACCATTTTCATGGCCTCCTCTGGCCCTGCTCCATCAGGCCCACATCCCTCCTGTGCTGAGGGCTCCAGAGCTGGGCGCAGTGCTCCAGGTGAGGTCTGACCAGAGCAAAGTGACAGGATCACCTCTCTCAATCTGCTGGCCATGCTTCTTTTGCTGCAGCCCAGGATGCAATTGGCCTTCTGGCCAAGATTGTTCCAGTACAGTCCCTTCCAGACCTGCACTTGGTCTTGTTGAACCTCATGAGGTTCACCTGGGCCCACCTCTCCAGCTTGTCCAGGTCCCTCTGGACGACATCCCATCCTTCTGACATATTGACAGCACCACTCAGCTTGGTGTCATCTGCAAACTTACTGATGATGCACTCGATCTTGCTGTCTATGTCATTGATAAAACTATTAACCAGTACAGGCCCCAGTATGGACCCCTGAGGGACACCACTTGTCACTGCTCTCCATGTGGACTTTGAGCCATTGACCACTACCCTCTGGATGCAGCTATCTAGACAATTCCTTATCCAGAATCTGCTCCACGATCTTCCCAGGCAGAGGTGAGAGGTCATAGAGATCATAAATCCAAGAGAAATAATACGTGCTAATAAATGCTCAGGAGTTGATGTCAAAATACCTTCTGGTTTTATAAGTGGGCAACAAGAGCTGCTGGGTACCCCACTGCAGCAGGTTACCTCCTGCAGCATGGGACATGGTGCCCTGCGATGGGATTTACCCACAGAAAAGATTCCCAGAGGAATCTGGGGATAAAGCAGAAGAGTGGAAAGACAAGTAGTATTAAAAATAAATTCTGAGAAGGCAGAAAGCAAGGATCCTTCATGCAGCTTTAAAGGCATGACAGCATAACAAGAACAGCAGCCGACAGCAATGGGAAAACCCTCTTTTAGAGTTGCTTGGCACCAGGCATGAAATCTTCAGTTTCAGATATTGGGAAGGAACCTATACATTAGCATGTTGTGACAAGATTCAAATACCCTGCTGGCTTTCCCAGAAAATAGGGGTCATGGAGCCAGCCTGTACTCAGAGCTAGGGAATTTTTCTTTATTTTCTTCCTGACTTTGCTAAGTCATCTTGTAGCAAAGCCTCCCTTGGTATAACTGCTGTTCTTTTAACACTTGAAGCCCCAAAACAGGAGTGAGGAGGTTACGAGTATGTGGGATTTTGGGGGTCCTCAAGGCTTAAAACCACTCCTGCTCCTTCCTATCCCCACTCCAGGGTTGGTTGGGGTACAGCTGGCAGGGTGCTCAAGGCCAGCCAGCCAGTCCACTGCCTTGTCCTGCCCTGAGAGTTCCACATGGGCTTTTGAGAGACCTCCTGAACAGCCAGAAAAATGTAACCTCTTAAAACCTCACTTTTCAGCATCATTGAGTGGTAAAATAGACTCAGGAGGTTTGGTCACACCGGCAAAATACCACATCAAGCAGAGGTTACAAGTGCAGAGGTTTTGGTGCTGCACATGAGGGTTTGTAGTGCATCATAAAAATGCCTGCTCAGATTGGTTTGTTTGTTTTGTCTTTTTTTTTTCCTAGTTTAAATAGCTCTGAGCAAATGAAACTCTACCAAATTGAGCATGTTGCCAGGCATGATATGAGCAGTTTGATTTGCAGCTCAAAGGCAGCTGCACACCATGCAGGACATGGGTCTGAAGCTGCCTCAAACCCTAATAGTTCTCCTCTTACAGCACAAATACAAATGTGCTGCACCAACCAGGTAACCAAACCTCCCAGGGCAGAGAATCCATAACACAAGTGTTTCTGGCATCACCCTGCCGTTGAACACCTCTTGGGCTTGTGTGCACAGACACAGCCAGGTCCAGGGGAGCTCAGATGTACCACCACCACGGAGAGCAGGCTCAGCTGCTTACCCAGGTAGGAAGGAGAAATGAACCCACCACAAACACCTTTTTCCTCCCTTTTTTTTTATTTTTGAAACCTTGCTTTGCCTGACCTATGCATTTCAGGAAGACCCATTTCATAAACAACATGAGTGGCTAAATAACCAGAAAGCCCTTTTCTTTGATTTTCCCCAGGTGACAAGTCCCATGGGAGATGGGGAAGAACAGAACACATTCCCCTAACAGGGGTCCATAGGAAATCCCACCCTTGAATGCTCTTCCTCTCACACAGAACTCATGATTTGACCCAGGAACAGCTCACAGAGCCATCAGCAGGCTCGGTCCTGGGCACACTGCAGAAACTGCCCCTTCTGTATATTAAGGAAAATATCCCCAAAGTTACAAAATGCCTTACAGCTACACCTTTGTCTCGAGGAGAAGCAGAGTACCAACAAATACAGGGTAACCCTTGAAGGAGCAGTTTTCAGCACAGTTTGGTGGAAAAGATCAAAGGAAAAGAATGAAGGAAAGGAGATGACCCACTTCTTAAAGTAGCTCCTGCTTTCAGCCCTCTCCTTCTGCACACTGGAACCAGCTCTTACCTCTGACTCCTAGACTACAGGAAGATACATGTACTACACCAGGCCCCTGAGCAGGCTCCAAAGAGGCAAATTTAACCTGGCAAGTCTAAGAAAAAAATTAAAATATACCCCCAAACCCAACCCAGGCTGAGTCTTTGCCTTGAATCTAATACCTGGATAAATCCCTATGGAACACCAAGAAAAAAAGAGGCAAAGCAAGATGGGTATAAAGTTATCCACTATAAGCCATTCCCCTTTTATTCCTTCATTTCACAGCAAAAACACAGCCACCATTCACACTGCAGAGCTTTTCAGATGATGAAGTAAATACAGCTACATCCATCCTTCACTGGAAAAACATGGACCTGCAATTT
This sequence comes from Chloroceryle aenea, assembly GCA_013399075.1. Taxonomy (NCBI): domain Eukaryota; kingdom Metazoa; phylum Chordata; class Aves; order Coraciiformes; family Cerylidae; genus Chloroceryle; species Chloroceryle aenea. The sequence goes on from VWZY01010801.1 coordinate 121,171, forward strand.
TCACTGGGGTTCATTTCCAACACTACAGCCCCATCCTACCTTGGAAGCAATTTCTTTTCTTAACTATACCTATCAAATAAAATCTTCCTCCTTACATAATTAAAAAGGGCATAATGGATAGGTATCTATTTCTGGTCAGTGATCTCACTTTGTTTATGTAGGAAAATTTCCAGAGGGTTCCAAAGACAAACAACATCATCAAACAAAAAAAGGTACCCACCCCCCACCCAAATTATTCCCAGACTTCTCCAGTCTGAATGTATTTATTTGCAATAATGATTGCGGCTTTATGCGAGCAGATGGGCAGTCCCTGAGAGGATGATTTGTTTCCCCTCTTTTCTTACTTCATGATGTATTTTATGATTTCAGCAGGTCAGTGGCTGCCATGTGTTTCTTTCTAATCTGCGAGCGCTTTTCGTTTGCCTCATTCTTGGCAGCCGTCGTATTTACCAAAGAGATCAGACACGGACAGATGATGGCAGAGATCCAGGCTCCTTGAGAGTTCAGCGTTTGGATGTTGGCAGCAAATAAAGATATATGGATTGCTGTTGTTAGTTCAAACTTACAGGGGCTTTTTCCCTCGTTATATTTCAGTTTGTGTGTGCACATACATGTGCGTGTATATCTATCGATAGCTGTGTGCTCACACTCACAGGGGGCTTTAAATTCTCTTTGTAATACCCTCGACCAGATAGAATACAGATGAGCTGTTATACAAAGAACAATAGATGTCAACTAGATTACTACCCCCTCCATTTTTTTTTCCTTTTTCTTTCTTTTTTTTTTCTTTTTCCCCTTCATTTTTTATTGGCCTGGTTTGTTATAAATCCTCCATGCCCATTAACCTCTGAACCACACTGATGATATCTCTTCCGAGCTAAATTGCCTGTATTTCCAGACATTTGTTTGTTCACTTAGAGGTCTATTGGCAGCAGGAGGGGGTGAACAGCCCATTACTGAATAGGACTCATGGATTATAAATGAAAATTCTTTCTCTCCTTATAAGAGGATGCTCTGGGACCTGTAGCAAATGGACAGCTCTAGTTTGTAAGCTCACAAGTGGAAGCAAACAGTAGAAAGTTAATCACACCAATACCAAAAATATCCCAGTAGTACTGGATCCAGCCCCCTCTCTGTGTCCTACCCAGCAGAACCCCTGTGCCAATGCATGAAGTTCACCTGCTGTCACTGTGCTCTTGCTGCAGCAATGATAGCAAGGGGCTGAGTGGGGCCAGCACATTGACCCACATACCAGGGATGGCAACACAGTCCCTGGAATAGGGCAAAACCAGGACATGCTCTGGTTCCAAGGGCACCACCAGAGACAAGGGCTGGTCCCGGGCAACCAGTAATGGGAAAACTGCAGGTCCAGTTGGTTCTTCCAGAACTTTTGCTTTCATTATCTCCCAGGAGCAAGCAGCCTGCTTGTCCCTCAGGGATGCAAAGCTAGCTGTGAGGACACAGTGTGAAGCACTGCCATCCTCTGCCCCTGAGAAGGACCCTGCCTCTAGGCACGACCTGCTGCCAGGCTCCTGGGACATCTCTGCTCCAGCTTTCCCAGCTGCCCACACTTTGTGAGATTACATCAAATCCTCTGATCACAAAAAAACAAAACAACAACAAAAAAACACCAAAACAAAACAAACATTAAAAAAAAAAACCCACAAAAAACACACACACAAAAAAAAGCAGACCAAACAAACAAACAAAGCCAACCAAACCAACAAACAGAAAAATGTACAACAGGATCAGAGAACTGAGAAGCAGCATTAGTTGCAAATCTTCTTTTCCTTCCCAGTAGCACAGTATGTCCCTGCTGAACCATAGACAGTGCAAGCCACGGGCTTTGTCCTTTGGGTGAATCTGCAGAATTGTGCCACCAAGCTAACAAAGATAAAACCCCTGTAGCTATCCAAAGCTCCCAAACAGCCTCCAACAGGGCCTACCATGTAGTTCCTTTGTAAACATGGCCTTGGCACTTCCAGGAGGCATTTCAGCTCATTGGAAACAGGCTGAACAACATTTCTAGCATCCTGACTTGAAAATAAAACCTTGGAAGCAGCAAGAGTGCTGGCATTTCCAATGCAGACCTCCTGCCTACGTTACTGTTATATATATTTAAACTTATGGTTCCAAAATAACATTTTCCTTCCATACATCATTGCACCCATTTAAGCACAGCTTCCATCTGATCTATTCTGGAGCCAATCCCTCAGTCTTTCCTGTTTGTCATGGGTGTAAGTCCCCAAACGTTGTGGGTGGTGGGAGCAGGAGTGGTTCCCACAGATGCTCTGGCATGCTGCATTCTCCTCTCCCAGCCCTCAGGCTTCACAGCAGGGACATCTTCCACTAGCTACTGGTGGCTTGTGGAGAACACCCCCAGTTTTCTGCCCCTGCCTCTTGGCTCACTCTGTTCCCTGGAAGAAGATCTGAAAAGGCCTTCCAAGGTGGGCTACTCAGGAATAATTTGGGAAACTTGCTGCCTTGGGTTTGTTATACCATGCTCTGACTCATATCAGGGCTTCCCAGCAATTCCACATGCCAGTTATAGTTCCTTGCTCCTCTGAACTGGCCAGGGGGCCAAAGCCAAGAGCTGTAATGAACAGTGTGAACTACATGCACCCCACAAGTGTATGTACAACTGCATGCCTACTTCTCCGTGCTGCTGCTGCAGCAACACACACACACAAACATCTTGCTAGCAAGGAATTAAACCAGATGGGGTGGGTTTTTTTTTTTGCATAGCAGAGAATAGGAAGCTGTAACAATCCATGGGTTTATAGACCATTCATGTTTTTCCTGTTCTCTCAGTAACAACTCCTGATTTCCATGGCAACCCCATTGCATGCATCAGTATGTGGTACTTTTTGCTTATGTGGGGAACTGGTCTCACATACTGGGATGACCAAGCTCCCCAAAGAGCCAACAGAAAGCTTCCAACACAAACACTTTGCCATCTCCATCGTGCTGTCCTGGCCGTACATCTGCACGTTTCCCAGTGCCTGGGAGAGAACGGCATCACCGGGATATACACTACTGTCTGTTCCCCATCCAAGAGCTCATTTTAAACTTGGCTGTGGTTTCTATTTTAATCCCACACACACATTTTTGGAAACACTTACTAAACCATTAACACATTTATATGAAAGGAAAGATGGTGATTAGCATTTCCCCCCCATCATTTCTTTTTGTGTCAATTTTTTGGCTCCCATGCTGCAGAAGAACGTGGTTACAGCCACGCATACGATTCTAGAGGGTGTGAATTCCTGCACAGCATAAACTTGATTTACCTCTGCCTCGCTTTGCTTTTCTTCCATTTCTGTACCTGCTATTTCACCAACACTCCTGTGCTTGTAATAAGATGAAAATCACAAGCTTCACCCAAAGAGCACTGGAGCCAACGCAGAACTTCATCTGAGTTCAGTGTGGATTTTTAACAGGCCTTTGGTAATGGTTCATTAAGACAAACAGTTGGTTTACCTAGTCCAGCCCTCCTGCATCTCCTTTCCACACCTATTGAGATGTTTTCATAAGTAAGAATCATTTCCAATGTAAAGAAGCAGCAATTAGTACATTTATTTATTTTACTGTCATTCACACCACAGCACTAACAGTCTCTGATGGCCAAGGCGCAGAATAAATAAACAAAGTCCACTTAAACTATCTTTAATTTCTCCCATATGATGGGTCAAAGGAAAATCAAGGCTGCTGTGGGATTTCTGGGCACATTTGCAAAGATGTGGCCAGCAGGGCTGCAAATTAGCACAAAGTGTTGGAGAGTGGTGCTGAAGAAGCAGGCAGACAGATTCGAACGTCTGTAGGTGCAGGTGGTGGTCTCCTCATCTTGCATTCTCTGTTCAGTGCAGCCAGACTGCTCAGTCACCCTCCCTCTCCCCAGGCAGTGCCCACACAGCCTCCAGACTCGGCTGCAGACCTGTTCTCTCTCTCCTTGGCAATGGATACAGCTTATTGTGGATGGATAGAACCCCTTCAGGACAAAAGCCACCAGTGGACAAGAGTTGGATCTGCAGGTGATTTCCAGGAGAGACACACCACACACAGATACATTATAGATGCTCGTGCAAGACAAGACCCTAGCTCTAACATGGTGACCTCACCAGAATAGTCCCTTATGGTCCTGAGACATCTTTTTATGTCCAATTTTCCCCCTGAATCTGGTGTACAGCAACAAGATAGCAGAAGAGGTGTTTCCAAGCAAAGCCTGCTTCCTTTGCATTCTTCATGAAAGAACCCAATCATTGCAGAGGGAGCAGAGTCATCACTACAGAGACCTGAGCAGTGCAGCAGACAGAGTGCACTGCTCTCCTTATGGGTCTGCTCAGGGCAGCCCTGAAAACCAATGTATTGATTAAAAATTCACAGCAATTACAAGTTTAAATAAAAGCCAAGTAATTTTGTAAAATGCAACTCTCAGCATCTTGCATTTGCTTCTCGTCCTGGAAGACCTGGACTCCTACCTGTCTCATTTGGAAAGCTGGTCCCAGGCTGTTACACTGGGTACTGTGCTGCTTCCAACCTTCCCTGAAGGCTGTTCCTTGACACAAGGCAAAGTCTCACATATGCCAGTGATCCTCAGAGCTGCACTGGCAAGGAAGGACCACTTCAGAAGCTGAACTTCAAGGAAGAGGTATAAAGCTAAGGACCACACAAGAAGTGATACACTTCTTCAGGCTGGGGGTGTGAGAGACAGGCCAGCCAATGTGCTGTAGATCAATTCTTTTTAGCTGAGAGTCAGTAAGGCAGCCAGTAAATGTTACTGCAGACACAGCTGACAAAGTCTTGTCATAGCACGTTTCTTAGACAGAACGGAGTCAGTCAGGTTTCAGACAAAGGAATGGAGGGAGATGGGTCTGTATGGCCTCCACGCATATGCGAGGCTCCAGATCACGGGAAAGAAATCTCACAAAGAAAAAAAGAACAAAGACAGAGGTTGGACTTTAGAGGTGGAAGTTCTCAGCATGTTACCACCAGCTACAGGTGGTCACCACATGAGCAAGAGAAAATGTGCCTGCGAGCTGAGCGATGACAGGTCTACAGTTATGAGCAATTTTCTCTAAGATGCACTTAGGCATCTGCTCTGGATTAACATTGTTTTACTTCAAATGAGCATTTTGGAGATATTTAAGCAGGTAAGTGGCTGCACCCAAGCATGAGGCGGTGACATTGGGAAGCAGACATGGGGGCACTCGACAAGTTGGGTTAAGTCAGTCCTGTCAGAGATAAACACCAGAGCACAGTGTGGACTGTGTCAGAGGACATGAAGAACAATGGCTCACATCAGCAGTACAGGATACAATCACTGCAACAAAATGCTGAGTAGTGAGGACTTGCAAGAGTTTTGAATAACTGCAGTAAAGAGGGTGAAAATTGTTGGTCTTCTTCAGCTAGAAGCTGTGAAACCCAGGCTTTATAACTTAGAGGCAAGAGTCCTCTGTTTTTATGGAAGGAAAACAGTGCAGATGACTTGTTCTCTGTAGTTAAAAGACTCTTGCCAACTCAGCTTGGCTGGGAAGGGGTCATGAGCTGGCATACTCCACCATTGCTTACCTCAATGTTCTACAGTATCCAAGTTTATTATTTTTAAAGCCCTATAAAGAAAGCCCAAAGCCTGTATTAATAGCTACACCATTCAGACTCACATAATACTCAAATACAACCAATAACTGTGCAGATGAATGAAGTAAACTCAGGTAAGGGAAAGAACAGCTTCAAAAGCTGAGTGGCAAGATGTGCTCAAACACCTAATAAATATGACAGAAACTCCATTAGACCAAAAAAAAGCCCACTTGACCTTGAGATGAGAAGCAGGAGGAAGCCACTGACATGGCTGAGGCAAAAGTGTTGTAAAAGCAGGCAAGGAGTTTCCTGAAGGACAGTGCTGAACACCCACCAAGGCATTTGAGGCAAGGCAGTGGTACAGATCATTTTCAGAGAGCAGAGCAGGTCTGCTCCACTGCAAGTGCCCAGTCAGAAGCAGTTACTTTTGTCAGCTAACTGTAGTCCATACCACTGAGCGAGATAGGTTAAGCCTAAACCTTTTGCTCAAGACAAAGCTGCAATTCAGCCTTGTGAAAGCCAACACAAGAGGATGGGTCTGGGCCCACAGAAACAGTCTCTTCAGTTTTTGACACCAGTTTACCTGCAGCAGTAACACAACCTCCAGAATGCAGTCTATCCATCCACAGTGCCCGATTGTCCAAGCATCTGGGGATGCCTGGACCTATTGCACACTGCTGTGCACTTCACAAGGGAGGAGCACTCCAGGGACCCGTTACCCACATTGGTTCCATGCCATGGAGACACTGGACAGCACACAGGGGAGGTGGCCAATTGTGGTGCATGGAGCAAAAGATCTTTATAGTCTCTGTGCTTCCCTCACTAATCTGTGCACAAGAGGCAAGGCACCACTTGCTAACAGATCACTGCTTCACAGCAGTGGGGGCCATGTCAGGCTCTCCAACCAACCACCATGGTGCAGGTATCATCAGGTGCATCAGGTCCTGCAGGTTGTGCTGTGCAGGAGTTCAGATTTTAAATTCTTAATTGCACCCTTCAAAACCAAGCTCCACATGTAAACCCAGCTCCAGTAGCTGCCAGCAGACAGCCAGCAGCTCTTGCATAGCTCCCTACTGTCAGTATTTTAATTTCTTCAGCCTGAACATGGATGGCAGTCCCAGCCTGCTCTTTTTCAGAGGCCAAGCACAGGGATTTCACATACATGTTCAAGTTCAGGTTTTCATCTCTTTTCTTTAAGAGACATAATTCCTTCAGTGTCTGGATTCCAGGATTTTAATGGCTTTAGCTCTGTTTCCCCCCTTTCCTGCTCTGCATCTAATACTTCAGCCCATAAATCTCTGCAAGCACACAGCACAAAAACAGATAAGGAAAGCTGTAAAGCCATAAAGCATCCTGGAAAGAACCAGCATAAAACCCACCCAATACAAGGATTATAACCAATGGAAGAAGAGGCAGAGAAAGTCAGATTAAGTGTTGCTCTCAAAGTTTAAGCCCCTGAAAAGGTGCTGTATGATAGCTTAATTAAGCCACAGCAGATTATAATCAGCTAAATTCTGCAGATGGAAAAGCTTCTGAAGAGCAAATCAATACAGGACCAGCTAAGTTTGGGATATTTTTAGCAGATATGGTGCTGTTCTAATGGCTGCAGGTTCCCCCCCATTCCTCCTCTCCCTCCTCCTTGTATACCTCCCTTCTACCAGGGACACACTCCTGGAAGGGGTCTGATGGACTCATCTCCTTTAAGAAGGATGCAAATGCCCATCCCATCAACTATCCTCTCGTACAGTATGCACGCAGAAAAATCTCACGTGGCCTTCCACGGCTGTGCAATGATGGCCACAATTAACATTAATAACTAATACACTCCATAGATTTAGCCCTTTTCCTCTGGGTAATTATGATCTTTTTTCCTCTCCCAAACACTCATTTCAAATCCTCGTGAGTAATGAGCAGCCAGCTGATTTTACATTTATCTCGGTTCTATTTGTTTGACACATTTCAAGCAAGCTCTGCTGAAAAACACTACAAAGCCAAAACCTCCTGCTCGTTAATCACATTCACATCACCTCCTTCTTAACTTCTTTAGCATGCTGCTTTTATTTGGTATAATTGCAACTCTCAGCATGATTAATCACAACATTTTTGCGGGGAGCTGGGGAATTTGATACCCCTGTCCTCATATGGATCTGATCACATTCATGCTGAGAGTCCAGGCATGCTTCCTGCAATCTTAATGTAAAAGCTCAGTGTCAGATGCTCTTCCCTGTCTAGTACACACTAATTACCAATGCTGCCATATTCACCTAGGTCCCAAACATGGACTGAAGACTGAAGTTAAATCATGTGGTTCTGCCCTGGGAGATAAAGCTTTCTTCTTAAAAAGGTCTGGCTTCCTGTATGTAGACCCTCCTTTGTCCAAATTTCACCTCTGGACCTAGACTATTTACCACATAAAAGGTTAGTAGGGATGTTGGAATTTTAAAGAATTAAAATTACACCAAGAATATGTAATCCAAAGGTCCCAGTGGCTTTAGAAGGAGACTGCAGAAAGGGTAACAGGCACCATGGAAAGCAAGCTCAGAATGAATCAGTGTTAAGTTTTTCAGATGCAGGGAGATAAGCATCACCACAAAAGCCTCCCCAAACCCAAGTTCAATTCTTTCAATAGTTACAGCTTTAAACTTACTCCCCCCCCCATTTTGCAGTGCTACTGCTATAAAATTCTTAAATCAACAATCCTGGAATATATTTTTTTTCTTATAGCAGGTAGTGGCAAAGCTCACATGCATTTTAAAGAATCATGAAAAGCATCAGTGTATGTTTCTGAAGCATCATCTGGAGGTCACACATTAATATTTGAAGATGACACAACCTTGCTTCCCACTGTGCTGGTTGTAGAAGCACTACCACAGTTAGCTTCTCCAGTACAGGCTGAATCTTTCACAGTTAACTGGTGATGTAAAGGCTTACCCACTTTTCACCCTCCAAACCCCACCTTCCCTCTCCCCAGAGCAGCTAGAGAAAAGGAGTGGACTTTTCTCCCTCATTTATTCCCACCAAGAGAGACAGCCTGGATTAAAACCACATGGACACCAACAAGCATCTCCTATCCACTGCTCTCCCAGGCTGCATATTCTCCACATCATTTGTTTTACAAAGCCCTTTAATTAAGCAGTAAAGGCCCACTGATTATCACCTACTCAGAAAACACCATTTGAAATAAGGGAATTAACTGCAGGATCCTGCTCCATAGACCCAGAGTTTCTCCTTTTTCCTGATGATCTCCAACAAGTGCTATTCCCCTTTTGGTGCTTCACCAGCTGTTACCACTTCTACACTGAAAGGCTGAGAAAGCAAAGAGCTAAACATGGGACTCGGCTTGGGAAGGGAAAGGGGCACTTTGGCAAGAGGCAGAAGATCAAACCAGGTCGAGTGCCCCATATTGCTGAGCCTGCTGGTGGCTGCACACATGGAGGGGTGGCTGGTGCAGCCTGGACAGGCAGCTGTGATGCCAACCTCTGCCTCTCCTCACCAGAGCCCTCAGGACAAGTTCAGCAAGGCTAACTGGGTTTCTGCACCTGGAGAAGGGTTGACTTGCTGGTAGGCAGCTCTGCAGAGAAGGATCTGGGAGTCCTGGTGGACAACAAGGTAACTATGAGCCAACGATGGGCTCTTGTGGCCAAGAAGGCCAACAGTATCTTGGGATACATTAAGAAAAGTGTGGCCAGTAGGTCGAGGGAAATTCTCCTCCTCTACTCTGCTCTAGTGAGGTCACATCTGAAGTATTGTGTCCAGTTCTGTGCTCCCGGTTCAAGAGAGACAAGAAACTACAGGAGAGAGTCCAGCAGAGGCTACAAAGATGCTGAGGGGACTGAAGCATCTCTCTGACAAGGAAAGGCTGAGAGCCCTGAATTTAGCATAGACAAGAGACAAATGAGAGGGGATCTTCTAAATGCTTATCAATATCTAAAGGGTGGAGGTCAAGAGGATCAGGCCAGTGACAGGACAAAGGGCAACAGGCACAAACTGGAACCCAGGAGGTTCTGTCTGAACATGAGGAAAAACTTCTTTCCTGGGAGTATGTCAAAGCACTGGAACAGGCTGCCCAGAGAGGTTGTGGCATCTCCTTCTCTGGAGAGATTCCAAACCCAGCTGGACACAGTCTTGAGGAACCTGCTCTGGGTGACCCTGATCGAGCAGGGAGGTTGGATGAGATGATCTCCAGAGGTCCCTTCCAAACCCTGCCATTCTGTGGCACAGGAGGTGCTGCAACTGGGCATCAGCTCTGCATCTGATGCTGATCCCAGCACAGCAAGAGATGGGCACTGTGCAGAAAGGCATTTCCACCTTCCCGTAGGAGCATGCCTGATGCTGGCTGGCAGCTGGCTGGTTACATGCTTACCATAAATCATCCCTGCTCCAGCCAGCAATAGCTGACAGGGTGATACCTGCACTGCCACACCGGCAGAGGATGACAATAACGGGATGTGACACTCCTAAAACCATCCACCTAAAATCTCTGGCTGTTTACGGAGAATTTCTCACACCCACACATCTGCATCTCTTTGTAGCTCTGACAACAGGCTGCATGTGAAACGGTACCTCTGGATGTAAGGTATTCACCCAGCAACAGGCACCCCAAAATAAAATGGAAACGCAGGCTCTGAAAAGCCCTGCGGAGCACAGGATAGCCCTGCCAAAACCAACACCTCACAATTTCTCACTTAGCTCAGCTGGTCTCCACACCAACGCCTTTTCCAGGTGCCCAGCTCCCAGACTCCCCTCACAATGCTTGAGCAAGATTTGACTGCAACAAACAGCTCTGAAAAAAAGCATTGCTGCTCTGAAATCACATCTTTTTGGTCATGTGTTTCAGTTCTGTAAGGAAAAAAAAAAGATGATAAAAACTCCAGAAGCAACCAACCAACCAGGTGCTCCTCCAGGGTATATTTTATAAAAGCACACCACCCAAGTCATAGAATCATAGAATTGCCAGAGTTGGAAGGGAGCTTAAAGATCATCTCGTTCCAACTCCTCTGCCAATGGCAGGGACACCTCCCACTAGAGCAGGGTGCTCAGAGCCCCATCCAGCTTGGCCTTAAAAACTTCCAGGGATGGAGCTTCCACCACCACCCTGGGCAAACTGTTCCAGTGCCTCACCACCCTCATGGTGAGCTTCGTCCTAATGTCTGACCTGAATCTACCAACCTCTAGTTTTGATCCAGAGCCACCAGTGACACTAACTGATGTTAAGTTGCAGTTACACGGGTATAATATAATGTCACGCTCCTGGCCATTACACAGAGAAAAGGAGAATCTGTAGGAGCAGCTTGTGTCAATTCTACCACAGTAAGTTCAGTACAACTACAAATAAGATAATCAACAATTATCCAGCTAGAAGAAATAAAAGGACCTTTAACTTAACCTCCCTAGCCCATAATTTATCATCAAACCATACCCTTTTTTCAGATTCTGCCCATTTAGATCTGCCAGGTGTAAGGGGTGGCATGAGCTGTGTATCTTGTGATTCACCCCTTTCTGCTGATATTTTTTCCCCTCTAATGACTCAAAAGAGCATTCTCAGGTGAGCTCAGTTCTGAGCTCCCCAGTTCAGGAAAGACAATGAACTACTGGAGACAGTCCAGAAGAGGCTACAAAGATGCTGAGTGGACTGGAGCATCACTCTGACATAGAAAGGCTGACAGCCCTGAGGCTGTTTAGCCTGGAGAAGAGGACAATGAAGGGGGATCTGATCGATAACTAAAGTGTGGGGGTCAACAGGATAGAGACAGACTCTTCTCAGTTGTACCCAGCAACAGAACAAAGGGCAACAGGCACCAACAAGAACCCAGGAGGTTCCATCTGAACATGAGGAAAAACTTCTTTGCTGTGAGGGTGCCAGAGCCTGGCCCAGGCTGCCCAGAGAGGTTTTGAAGTTTCCTTCTCTGGAGAGATTCCAAACCCACCTGGACAGCATGATGCTGGACCCCCTGCTCTGGGTGACCTCAATGGAGCATGAGGGTAGAGCAAGATGGTCCTTTCCAACACCCACCCACCATGCTGTGACCCCGATTTGTGTGTGTCCAGAGAGGAGCAGAGAGACAGCAGCAGGAGGTACAGCCCTTACAGCACACTGATGGCAAATCTGGTAACAGGTGAAGGCACTAGATGTGCACGACACGCTGCTCTTCATACAGCCAAAACTCATCCTCCTAAAGAAGCACCAGGAACCATCCTTCTCTGGATAAACATGAAGGCCAGAATAGATAGATTACCCTGAGGATATCCTCATGCATGACGGCACAGATCATACACCAAATTTAGCTTTCTTTCCTTTAGCTCAGCATAAAAAGAACCCAAACAAAACACTCCACACATCCTCCCTCCCCACTAGCATCCAGCCCACAGGGCTTCTGGTAGATTTGGGATGAAAACACATGAGCAGCATCCGTGTTTCTCTTGTCCTGGCTGATGCCAGCATCAAATGTGGCTGCCAGCCAACAAAAATGATGCTGAGCAAGAGGGGGTGGGGGGGAACTGCAAGTAGAGTACACCTGACCCTCTCGGCACAGTGCAGGTGGAAACAGGCTGCTGTCATCTGTCATGGCACGCTGTAAGGTGTCTTGGTTTCAGGAGTACAGGTTGAGTTGGTTACAAATAGCAAGACAAGAAGAAACTCCCAAGATAAAAAGAATACTCAAGCCAAACTTTTCTGATTTTTCCACGCAGATCAGAACCTCACCAAGCAGCAAAAACTCAGGCAGTTCACACCAGTTTGGCCCAGCATTTTAGCTGGATCCCCACAGGAGCTCATATTGCTTGCTCTGTCCTGGCGTTCAGACCATCCATCCACCGCCCACGCTACCGGGTTGTGACTCACCTCCCCAGTTCTCTTCCTGGTGAGTTCAGAGGAAGTTGCATCTTCTCATGCAGTCCTTTCTGTCCAGCTTTCTACTCTTATCAGTACTCTGTTTCCTAGCAAAAAAAAAAAAAAAGGTAAAAAAACCNCAGCAAACTATGATAACTACAATCTGGTCGTCTTCTGCTCTCCTTAAAATATTAACTAGACATTGACATACTGTAGTACTTGCTGCATGAAGCTTGCTGCAATTGGGGATAACTGGGACATTACAAAGGGCTATGAATCAACTCAACTGCAGAGGCTTCAAGTCCTTTTGCTAAGCAAAAGTGCAATATGCTCCCTTACAACCAAGAGACCGTTACAATATTTTTTCCAGTTATCTCCGGAACATTTATTAGACTAGTAGGTTTTATTTATGGACTCTGAAACTTTGCTGTTTCCCAGCAAAGAGGACATTATCTGTTTAATGTTCCTTTTGTTCTTCTGGACATTTGCATTTATTTATTTTGATTGATTGCTGCACAGGTAACAGGCTCCAAGTATCTACAGTTTTAAATGCACTCACACCACACACATCTTCAGCATTTAAAATAGATCTCCTCTAAGTTTCCCTAGAGCCAGAATATCTCCATTCCCAGGTGAAACCCAAGCATCCTAGGATCAAAGCTAACACTAAACTCTCAAAACCACTCATACAACCCTATGCAAGCATGCCTTGCAGTTTGGCACATTCAGAGGAAAGTCACAGCTTGTTGCGACTGATTTATTTATTATAAGACTTTGCAGACAGGGCCTGTTCCTCCAGTGCCTTACGCTGGTCTGGAGGTCACTGGTGTTAGCCTGGCCCATTCAAATCTGGCTGTGCTAGCAGAGAAAATTCACCTGCTTGTCTGCCTCCACCCCTTGGCAAGGTTAAAACGTTGCCCGTGTGCCTCCAAGTGATTTGAATTTAAGACCAAAAGCAGAAAATTTTTGCCTATACCCAAGCTCTCAGATTTGCATGGAAGGTTCAGATTAAATGATCCGTTTAACACAGATGCCAACCAAAATGCAAGCTGCAGGCAAGGGATTTGAACCATACTGCAGGACCGGGGCCCGAGCAAACAGAGAGCTGGCTGTGCCTTTGCCAGAAACGAAATGAGCGTGGAGAAGTTTCCAATGGAAATCAGGCGTGAAGAGTGTCTCCACCCCAAAATACTGGATCACAGCTTTTGCTGGACTCAGATGAATGCGAAACGTAACTCTGAGCTCCAGTGACCAGTCCTACAGTGCTTGGTAGCAGCTTTCCTTTGAACAGCCACGACGGGTGTGTGTGTGTCTTGTGTTCAGATTTTCTTCACTGTCATATGTGCTACTCCTCTTGCAATGTATATTTTCAGTTTTATGGATATTTTTAATGCCTCTCTCAAGGAGAAAAGAAATCTGGAACCTAATAATACACAAAAGTGATAGATATGATGAGGGATTTGCAAGTGTTGGTGGAATTTGGGTGTAAACTCCAGGGATCCTTGTAATTGATTAATGCATAATAATAAACTGCTTTAATTGATTGATGCAGCCAAGGTATTTGGAGCAGTGCTGTCAAACAGCTACAAGCTCAATCTATCAGGCTGGTTTTACAAGGTTATTTCCCCAGCACGACTACCTGTGGTTCAACAGATGGCCTTTTGGAGAAACAAGCAGGAAAAGGAAGACACAAAAAGAGCATTTCCCTCTTCCACCAGACTCTGACAGCAGGGGAAAGACAAGACAAGGACAAAGATTTCCAGGAAACTGGGATGTGCTCGAGGTCCCCAGTCACCACCCATGTGAAGGGCATCTCAGGAAGACACCAGGGAGTGGGAGGGCTCCCCGTGGAGTGAGCCAGGAACAGGGCACACTGAGCAAGCACACCCAGGGATGGCAATTTGAGCTAAGGCTGCAATGTTAACAACTCAAAGCCATATTATCTATCAAGAATGCCACCTGGAAAACTGCTAATAAAGAAAGTCAGGCTGGTCTCCAGTGGTGGAATTTGAGTTAATCACTGCACAGATGCCTCCCCAGCCCATTTCAGGCTGAGAGCACAGGCAGAAGCTGCTCACTGTATGTTTTAAGTTCACCACCACGTGCTCATCTCTGAGCAGAAACTGCAGTTGCTCTAATTTCTGTATTAATAGCACCGAGCATCATCCCACTGCATGAGGAACTGCTGCCCTGACATCAGCCAACAGTGCTACCAGCAATATCTAGTCACAACCAAGCAGGACACTAAAGGAGCAGAATATTACAGAAGAGGCACATTAAAACTTAGCACTTGGTAGCCATCATCCTTCTTCACAGGCCAAGCACATCTCCTGCTTCTCAGGCTTTCACTAAGAACATTTCCTATCTCTGCTGGCACACTGGGCACACAGCAGGGCATCAGCTATAAACAAAATCATCCTTAGCTGTGATGATACCAGCTCTTCCTTTGACTTCAAATTCTGCTTTTGAAGCCATCAGGGAAAGAAAACATGAAGGTGCAATCCTGGCTGTTACTCTACAAGCATCCTTTTTTTTCCCCCCAGCTTATCTCATTTCACATATGTAGAGAACTATAGGCAAAACATCACTGAAAGCAGAATGACATGAGAACTTGCTGCATCCTCTCAAAACCAGTGTCCAGGGCAGGCAGTTTTAATTCAGTCAGCAGCAACTTTTAGAGCTGTGCAAAACATAAAGCAGGAGTGCTTGGGACCACATCTAGCACTAAGGATTGGGAAGATCTGATGAGAAGTTGTCCAGTGACCATTTTGGGATAGGTACACAGCCCAAGTCCAGTTCGGGAAATCATTGCTGGTCCTTAAACATCTCCTGAGCAGGAACATCACCACTATCGTTCTGACAAAACCACAGAAAGGACAAATTCCTCCAGTTGAAGAAGGAGGAAAAAACCACCTCAACAACATAAATACAAAGGATCATCTTTTGAACCCATTTGAAAGAGAAGTAGCTTTTATAGCGTAAATAACACAGCTTTAGGAGGAGACCTGAGTATGTAAGGATGGGGTTGAGGTTGTCAGCGATGCAGGTGGTAAAGGAGAGTGCCTGGAAATGAGCTGTTCTCCATGTTCAACGTTTCTCCAATCATTTTCATATTAGCATATCTCTAAGTGCATATAATTTTCACATCAAAGTGTAATTTTTAGGTATTTAAAAAAAAAATTCAAAACAGAAAAAAAACCCAACCTAGGATTGAAGTAGAGAATAATTTCTTTGCTGAAGTCTTTCAAGCAGCTCCTCTCTATGGCATGACAGAAAAATTACAGAGGAGACAAGCGTTTAGAAAACTCTTTCCTGGAATTCAGATTATTCTTCAATCATACAGGGAAAAAAGGTTCAGCCAAACTGTAAAGGAAAATGGAAAGAAAGCCTTGGGAGCACCAAGATCCCATCATCTTAACTCAGGAGCAACCTGCATACTTTGCCTCTTGCTTAGTGGCTGAAGTAATCATCATTTTGGAGCTTGTGGTTGGGAAGGAAAACTGGAGATGAGTCCTAGTCCTTCTTGTCTCTTATCAGTCTTTCCCATCCAGGATGGTTGCCATGCAATAGCCAGGAGCATCTCTTACACTTCTACACTGCTCATTCTCTGCTCTGCTTTCTATAAAGCCCTTTTACTCCTCTTGGTCTGGACAAAAGCAACATGGACAAGTGCCAGGCACTTCTCTCCAGTCCTGAGTCCTTGTGGGGGCCCATTTACTCCCATCACCTTTAGGGGCATCTCGTGAGGCTGGCCCTTGGTGCTCCATTCCAGCAATCAGAGGAACGGGGCTCGGCCAGGAGCTCTCCTTTAATGAGATTTTATTAAACGACTCTGTTACAAATAGCCACTTAAGCAAGTGAACCTTTGGAGCCTTTAGTCCATGATGTCAGGGCTGTGGCTGGATGTTTCCCGGGAGTATTAAACCTGATGCTAATATAGGACTGTTCTATATGACAGCTATAAAACTGCTTAAGCATACCAGGCAGGAGGCCAGCGAAGCTTTTTGTTGCCTATCGGGTTTTGGCTAAAGGTCTCCTGTAACAAGGCAGCAGGAGGCTAGGCAGGGATTAGGCTCTCCCTCACCTCCCCTGCAAGGCTGGAAAATCCCCTGAGGGGGGAAAAAAAATCCACATAGCAAAGCCTTTGCATCCGTATTCACATCTCCTTTGCTTGGTGAAATTATCCATCTCCCTGGCCAGCATGTGGGGCTCCAGCTGGAGGCCCTCAAAGCAGCACCACATCACCTCTCCCTCCACACCCCGACCATGTGCAGCAGCCACAGGAATACCCAACGTTTATCCTAAACCACAGGGGTTCATTGACACATCCAGTAGCACTGTTTAGACAAGCCTGGAGCTTAGCTCCATCCTGCCCCGCTCTCGAGGAGCAGCTCTGCCCACCTGCCCTCTCCACACTCGCATCCCCAGGGCTACACGTGGCCACCGGCAGCCGCCCGCCCGCAGCAAAGCCGCTTGTTTGCAAATCACACCCAAGATACACCAGGAATGCAAACGCTGTTTGCCAACGGTAACCGATAGGAAAACTAACAGTAAAACTGGTTTGACCCACCTGTCAGCTGGGGACTGATAAGCAGAGGGCATAATAATACACATTAATCACCTTCTAATCCGCGGGGTTCCACCAATAGGTGGCACCAGCAAATTTTGGATAGGCTACAACATGGTACTTGGGTTCTCTTGTCACAAGGCATTGAACCCATCGGCGCTGCACAGAGATGGATGGACCAGCTATTGCCATGGCAGCATCCAGCCCCTCTCTTTTTTACTTGAGTTAGGAAAAGGTTAAAGCTCCTGCAAGCCAATTGGTCCTTTCCCACACAAGCTTACTTTCAGGAGTAAATCTAACTCAAGCAATTCTTTCAAGAGACATGACTCTGGAAGCTATATGCAAATAGATCAGATTAAAAAAAATCTTTTAAAATGGAAGCACAGACTAAGCCTCCATAAACAGCAAACAGCAAGAGTACAACTTAACCCAACAATGGCAAACTTTCTTGTAACTGAGCCCAGCCACTTGTATGTGAACATCTAAGTTACAGCACAGTTTGAATACATGTGGTATAAATACATTACCTCGACTACAGTGTTCTACAGAAGAAAACCTCAAACCACACACGTGCCCAAGTCACACATGTTTGATACCCATGTATGCAATAAAGTGGAAGCAAGCCCAGCCAGGTCAAACCGAGCCTGCAGCCAGCGCAGCTCTGAAGGGAAAACCTCCTGGAGCCCAGGCAAGGCTGGAAGAAGCCTGACAAGCAAACTCCCATCAACTGTCCCACACCCACTACAGGTGCATGGCATCTAAAGGCTTCAGCTTACAACTCCATGCAGCTGAATTCAGCCTGTATAAATTATTAAAGAGTCTGCAGAACATTACACAGTTCATGTAGTTAATGATTATAGTTCAGCGTCTAGGTCAGATATAATTAGATGTTACATTAAAATAGCTTCACAGAGCCATTTATTCTGATTTAATTACTTAAAATGATAGTATAATGAGCAGTGCTTTCAAAGAAAAAAAAAGAAATCTCTTAATGAGCTCATTTTAAGTTAATATACAGCAAATTAATCATTTAACAAAATGCAGTAAAAAGACAAGTTCGTCTTTTAAAATACATTGTACCTATGTCAAGGAGGTTAGTTTATTGCCATGCTGAGAGAGATGCATGAACGAGTGGCTCTTGAAACAACGCCACATCCCAAACACTGTACATCTGGAACATCTTTAAACCATGTTTTCTTCCTTTCCCCAGATATACCTGCTACATCAAAACCCTTTGAAATACAACCTGAGCAGCAGATTTATGACCATCAGATTGTGTCTTTATTCCAACGTGAAGCAGGACAAGAGCTGTGCAAAGCAGTTAGCCAGGGTAGGTGAGCTTGTGATGAAGGGTTAATTGTGGGTGGGTTCATTAATCATTCATTTGCTGGCTCAGAAAATTAGCTTTCACTTGTTTGTTTGCTCAAGAAGTGATAAGCCTATTCCCTCGCTAGCTCATCTATTTTCTTCCCTTTGCATTGTTTTAGAGATTTTAATCCTTTCCAATTTTTGTAATCAGTCATTTTGGTCTTTTAGCAGGAGCATTTCCAAGCAGGCAGCAATTACTGGAGTGAAAGCAGGCAACTCTCTGCAGGGAAGGCAGCAGACTCTGGTTCTTAACCCTGCCAGGAACAACATCCATCCTCTCACTGCCCTGCAAAGCAGCTTATGTGGTGCCTGGGCAGTGGAGTCCTCTTCAGTACCAGGGCCACCCCTTTTCTGCTACAAATAAGACTCCCTGCACTCACAGAGGCATTTGAATAAACATCTGTGCTGGATTATGTACATACTGAGTAGTTTGCAGGTCATCTCCCAGCCACCACAGCTCACCCTCTTCTATCCTCACCTGAAACTGCAGCCTCACTAAATTAGGGTTTAAAAGCCTTGAGTATTTTGTGGAGGAGGTAAAAGAGGTCCTACACACAACCCTGGTTTTGTTTTTTTCTCTGCACAATCAATAAAACACAAACCTCTCTCAATAAAATGTTTGCAAACATTTCCATAGCATCACCTGTAAAACTGCATGTTCTTCCAGCTCAGGCAGCACTTGGATACCTTGGTGAGGGAGTAGAGGCTGTCAAGCAGCAACGGTGCTACTCCCACTAGGAACATAAATAATTTGGGGCTACACATTTCTTTCTTAACGTATCGCCTCTGTTCCCAATTAGGTGAAGCCAATGGCTTTCAGCTGCTGTGCTTCCTCAGCAGCAGATACAGGCGCAGGAGTTTGGTGCTATGACAACACCGTGGGTGCCATCCATCTCACAGGTGGCACAGGCAGCCTTTGGGTGCAACCACCCATGACCTTCTCATTCCCTCCCTCCCAATTACTGGAGCTTCAGTAGAGCAGGACTGGGATATAGATCTCCCTTGTCGATTTTTTTTTTCTTTTCTTCCTTTTTTCCCCCCTTTTTTTCACAGCCCTACCCACCAAGCTTTACAAAAGCAAAGCCACGCTGGCCGTTTGCCCACACGTGTTCAGCAGGAGTGGACCAAAGCAGGTTGCGTGCAGCCAAACACAGTCTCAAACGCCACTCGCTGCCGCTTCTCCTCCTCTAGCCTGAAACCTGAATTCCGAGGGAAAACACAACACCTCTGAGCCACAGGGCCCCAGCGCCAGGCTTGTGTCGCACAGTCATTAATAAGGCTTTCCAGACAAATCTGACTGGAGAGATAATAGGCTTAAACAATTAGAAATTAAAAAAAATAAATTTCTGTGATGGAGTATTTTTCTCGTCCTATTCGCTGTAATTATTTTCTAAATGTAGATCATTTTATACGATGCAGGCAGCAGTGTTCCAGAGCTAATCAGGCCATATGTTTTCACATTTCAAAAAGAAAACTAATTAAAAAGAAATGAAAAATGAAAAAAAGAAAAAAAAAAGAAAAGGTTTCTAAGGAGGACTGGTAGGTTTGGGCTGGAGAGGAGCGGTGAAGGAATCCTTCAGGAATGTATACATTCGCTCCGCTCGGCTCTGCATTTTGTTTTCAGAATTGTTTCTGGCAGAAACCTAAAGAAAAATATGAACCAGATGTATGAGGAAATAGTTTCTTCATCAGAAAGAGAAGAATAGCTCTCTGTCTGCCAAGAGACTTTTAGCCTTTAAGTTTTACCAAGGTGATGTTAAAAATACCCTTCGGTGACGACTGCTCCTTCAGCAGTGCTGGGGGCAGCCAGGCTGCAGGGAGAGGATCCCTGGGCATGAGGATGCCCAAGGAGTGTGATTGCTCTTGGGGGAGGTCTGTGACACCCAGGTGCTGCCAGGTCCAGAGCAAACAATGGCAGGATCCTCCCACACCAGCACAGTCCATCTGCTGGTGGAGACCCTGTGGTCCCAGTGCTGCCAACATTGCACTGCTGGGCGGGCAGCCAGGCAGGGTACCTGGCAGGCAGCTGCAGCAGTTGTGTTAGGGTTTTTCCAACCATTCCCAAGGATTTAATGTGCTGGGGGTTCAATCCTGAGCCATGGCCTCATGGTGTTGGATGCTGCACAGAGCTCAGCTTTCCTAAAGGATTTAGGGACCTACCAGCTGGGGACACCTCACAGGTCCAGGAGATGGAGGGACCCCCAGCCTGATGCTGTCCACATGCTGCATTGATGGGTTTGTTGGGGCAGGCAGCTTGGCAGGAGACTACAAGAAGATCTCCCCTACCTTGGACAGCTGGGAGGGAAGAGAGGAAAAATGGATACGGGAAAACTTCTTTTCCTGTGAGAGTTGATGGAACCCTGGACCAGGCTGCCCAGAGAATTTGTGGTGTCTCCTTCTCTGGACACATTCCAAACCCACCTGGATGTGATTCTGGGCAACCTGCTCTGGGTGACCCTATTGGAGCAGGGGGTTGGACCTGATGATCTCCAGAGAGGTCCCTTCCTACCCCAACCCATGCCGTGATTCTGTGGGTTGGAAAATCTCATCTGAGAGCAGCCCCTGGCAGAAGGGAGATGGGAAGAGCCCACTCCTCTGCAGGAGGGATGGATGCTTAACTGTTTTCTCTTTCGTTGCTCCCTCTCTTTCATTTGCCACATGAAGCAAATCCTCCCTAACAAGAGGTCACTGCTCCTTTCCCCTCTACTCCAGGATGCTGCCTATACTGGTATCAGGCAGGGTGGCAGCCACTCCCCCAGCCCTGGCACAGCCCTGCAGGGTGAATCACCACTGCCCATCTCCCTGGGCATCCTCACCACACAGGGTGGAAACATGAACAGCATCTCTGCTGACAGTGATCTTCCCCTAGCTGTGCTGGAAGACATGAGAAAGG
>VWZY01010801.1:149138-186467 GCA_013399075.1 Chloroceryle aenea
CCCCCCTGCCAATGGCAGGGACATCTCCTACTAGATCGGGTTGTTCAGAGCCCCATCCAGCCTGGGATCTCCAAGTATGGCGCTTCCACCACCTCTCTGGGCACCCTGTGCCAGTGTCTCACCACCCTCATGGGGAAGAAATTCTTCCTCATGTCCAACCTGAATGGACCCATCTCTAGTTTTAATCCATTCCCTCTAGTCCTACCACCACCTGACATCCTAAAAAGTCCCTCCCCAGCTTTCTTGTAGCCCCCTTAAGATACTGGGAGGCCACAATAAGGTCTCCTCGGAGCCTTCTCTTCTCCAGACTGAACAACCCCAACTCTCTCTGTCTGTCCTCATAGGAGAGGTGCTCCAGCCCACTGATCATCCTCATGGTCCTTCTCTGGACACCTTCCAGCACAGCCATATCCCTCTTGTAATAAGGGCTCCAAACTGGACACAGGACTCCAGGTGAGGTCTCACGAGAGTGGAGTAGGGGGAGAGAATCACCTCCCTCGACCTGCTGGCCATGCTTCTCTTGATGCAGCCCAGGATACAGCTGGCTTTCTGGGCTACAAGAGCACCCTGATGGCTCATGTTGAGTTTAAGAGGCAACAGGGGTAAAAACTCTACTTCCTCATGCCCCCCTGAGCTGGATGTGTGGATGGTACATCTCTTGTACGTCCATCGTGTATGCCAAAGGAAAAAAAAAACCAACATGGAAATTGCAGAGATTCCTTAGTCCTTTCCAGAAAGCACATAGATGCCTGTCCACTTTGGAGGCTGAACTCTGCTTTGGAAAGGGGTAGGGAAAGGAAATCTGTTTGTGTTTTAAATAAAGAAGGCATTTTAAAAAGAAGCTGCATTGAGGACTAAATACTTTTCTCCACCCCCCATGAGAAAAAGGCTTGGCTATAATTCACCAGCCAGCTTGGAGACAAGGGCAGCTCTAGTGGCAATGATGCTCCAGGAGCTTGTCCTCACTTCCATGGCACAGGCTGCTCCCTTCACCCCCTGAGCACTCGAGCCTCAGACCTCCAAAACATGGTGATGTTTTCACCTCCAGCAGCTTGGAAGCTGCCTGGCACTGCAGCCAGTGGCATGGGTGGCTGCCAGCTGGAGCAGGCAAAGCCAAGGCTGGCACCAGTGCCAGAGGAGCTGGCTTCAGCCCCTGCCTGCAGCAGTGCAAGGGGTGAGCAAGGCTGGCTGGGACATAGAAATATTTCTTTTCAGTTATGCTGAATGGGACTGGTGGGTGGCCGAGCATGCGTGAGGAAATCAGCTTGAGATCAAAGCCATGCAGTGATGTGAAATGCACTGTGAAAATACACACACCCCTCAGGAAAAAAAGTTACTTAGAAAGTAATCCAAAGTGGACCCGAGTGAAGGTGCTAATGAGTAAAAAGGAAATAAAAGAGCAGGAACTCCCTTAGGCAGCTAAGAAGAAGAAAATGGGTGGAGGGGAGAAAGTCTGTACAAATACTGAATGAGGAAGGAATATTTTGCACAGGAACAGGGTAAAATTGTCTATACTTGAGCAATACGGTTGCTCAACACCCTATGATTTGCCATAGTCACATTTTTTAAAAAGCATCTGCTATCTGGAATGCAAATCCAGTGCTGATTTCAAAAGTGCCTGGCAGCTTTAGAGATGCAAGAGGAAGCAAAAGAGCCTGGCTGCAGGTACCAGGGGAAATGCACCTTTCGCCTTTTGTATCGGGGAAAAAACACAAGGTCCAGATAACTCAAGTCCCTAAATACATGCAGCTGGTTTATATACACCCTGCAGCTCCAGCTGACTGCCAAAACACACTGTGAATATCATGAAGTGTCATAAAATATAAAAAGAACTTACCAAAAGAACATGTCCTGCAAGGAGGACAGAGACATCTTTTATTGCCCTTCATTACCTTCACACAGCTCTGTCTTATTCAGCTGCTCTCTAGTCGGCAGACTTTGGAGAGATGCCTCTTGCATTTACTTTTTTCTTTGTTGCAGTTGTGATTATTACAGCTTCTGAGATAAAAAGAGTCTGAGAAGGAGGAGAAGTCTTTACCTGGTAGGAATGAACAAGAGGACACACACACAAAAAACCCCAACAATGTTTCTCCCCACACTTTCTTTGCATTCTTTATTTTCCCTGAGAGGCAATGAAAGTGGTAAAGCAAAAAACCCTGGTCCAGGACATACTTCCACAAAAAAAAGTGAGTGGTGCTCATGGATCCGGCAAATTAGGAGCAAAGATTTTACTGTGGATTACCAGAATAGACCTAAACATTTTACTGTTAAAAAATTTAAAAAAGATAGAGACCTAGAAGTGGCTCTAACCCCTCCAGCTCAGTGGAGTAGGAATCTAACCTGGCTTCCTTCTGGTGCTAATAATTAGAAGGCCTGCTAGGGCCTGAGGGGGAGATTAGGTTGTTTACAGTTTTGCCTTTATCAGATAAATTAAGGTCTATCTGGAGTCAGCAGAGTTTTCCCAGGAGGGTCTAGTCTCCCACTGTGCAGGTTCTCTGTGCTGTCCACCACAGCAGGAGTGCCCCTTAGACTGATAGAGAAAATGCCTTTAAAAGGATTTAAAAAAAAAAAAAGAAACAGGATGAATTAATTCAAGAAAAAAAAATAAAATATCAATCTTTATATACGCGCACCCAAAGCCTAAATAAAACTCTAAATAAAAGCCATGGCCTGAAAAGGAGAGGGAGGCTGGAGCGTTGGTCCCACGTCTGCAGTGGGACCTCACCATGGATGGGATGAGAATGGTGCCTTCGGTCTGCTAATGGCCTTCCTGAGCTGGAAAGAGGGAGAGGTAGCAACTGCACTGCCTGTTTTAATTCTGCCTTCCTGTCCCTGGGGGTTTGTACTGTTTTGTCCTAAATGACAGAATATGGGACTTTGATAGGGCAAGCCCTAGGTGAGCTGTTCCCCCGAAGATGACAGTTAATGCCCTCTGAAGAGCTGCCCAGAAAGGGTGTTTCTGGAAAAGCTCTTTCTCCAGCTAACCTCTCCTCCAATTTAGTACTTTACATCTGAAATTTTGAAGGCAATTTTCTTTTTACTGAAGCTTTAATGAAAGGAGCAAATGATTGATAATGGCAGGCTTTACTCTGGCAAGAGAAGCTCTTAGGACTTCTGCCCTGGACGTCATGTCACTGTTCTGCACTGCAACAGACAGACATGGTCACATTTTTTACTCCAATGGCCCATTTATTCCACTCAACAGCAAGACTCTGCCCTAACCACAGTATGGAGCTCACCAGGGTGACCAGTAGGCACACAGGAGGGTCTCACACAGCTCTGGATGCTCTACAAACATCAAATCTGTGACTCAGCCAAGGGTGGCCCTTAAGAACAGGCACCCATCAGCCCCAAACCTGTTGGCTTTTGCTTTCTCACACTGCAAGTCCCTGAGACAGGGCACTTTTGCTGGGTGCCAGACATGGACCTGCTCCATCCTACAGCCCAGGCGCCTGATGCAGGTGGTAGCAGAGCGAGCACCTTTACAGCTCTCAAGGCCAGGCTATCCAAAGGGACTCACTTAATCCATTATCAGCTTCTAAAATGAAGGCATTTGTGGATAGGAGCAGCTGGTTGCCCATTGCTTGTACCTGGGGAGGTGGCAAACGTTCCTGGATTCACCCAGCTGCAGTGCATGAGCCTCTGTAAGGTGAGCATACATGTAGCTACTGTGCAAGAGCTGGGTTTTATTTTTATTTTTTTTAAAGTAGCTCTTTCTGATCACTGTCTGAGTCCTGACAGGGGTGGCCAGGATGCAAGCATCCATATTCTCTCTTGGTTGCCACACAAGACCCCTTGCAGAGTGCCAACTGTTGGCAAAGAGTGGGGCCAGGGCTGGTAGGAGAGTCTCTGGAGAGATGGGAAACGTGATTCTTGCAATGAGATTAGAGATGGTAAAGGAAGCTGAAACTAACAGTTTTTACTTCTGACTTTAAAGGCAACCTGGTTATTTTACAAGCTGGGATCTGACAGCAGGGTGAATATTATTTGGGTTGACTTAAATATATAGGTAAAAAAAAAACAACCCAGTGACTTAGGAGTGGGGTCTGAGAAGGGAGAGGCACAGAGGTGGGAAACGACTTATGGCTTTGCAATAAAGCTTTTAAAGAAAAGAGAAAGGGGTCGGGGGAGAAGGAAAGAAAAGAGCAGCAGGAGGCCATCTAACAAAGCAGGTTCTGCCCAAATTGCCAGTGAGAGGCCCACAAGTCAGTGGGAGGCTCACGATGGGGGAAAAAAAAAAGCTCCAGCAGCCCCGAGGATGTTGTGAGAGCTGGAGAAAGCCTTTTGCAAAGTGGGAACAGCCTGCCCTACCGCTGGGGTCCTTTCTTCGTTTCCTCAGCTCCACAAATCACTTTCTAGATGGCATTTTGCACAGGCAGCCCTTGCTCGGTGGGTTGGACTGCTGCTGTTCCAGGCAGCCAGTGTCATATGGGGTCTGTATCCCCTCCTGCTCCAAAAGAACTCTGGGGCAGCTGCACTCTCAGTTGCCCTCCATGGTTTTCCCTGCAGACCAGCTGATACCGAGCAAATCCTCAGGGCAGAGACAGGGGCTCCTTTGAACACTGCATCCATTTTATGAATGAGACTTCGGCTGAGCCAATGAGCAAATGCTTCTTGAAAAATCCCCACAAGCTGCTCCTCACTCAGCACAAACCAGCAGGTTTCTTCAAAGCTCACTCCACAACCTGCTGCATCCTCTGTGCTTCCAGACAGCATGCAGCTATTCCTCTAACAGATCTATTACTTTACAAACACATAAAAACCCCCAAACCAACACAAAACCAAACAACTTGTCGCTTTGTTGAACGGTGCCATCAGAAACCACAGCGCCCACAAAAGAGAGCTCCCAGCCAGGACCAACCTCTGCGGGGCAACGCCGCGAGGGGAAGACTTTGAAGTGGCGTCCATTCTTCTCTTTCAAGGAGCCATTTATAACAGAGCTCACTTCCAGGAGATTGATGGACAAAAGGGCTGGATCAGCTACTGTATAGTCAGGGGCTGAAAGCCCGGATCCATCAAGGTCAGTGGCAAAACTCTCACTGACTTCAATGGGGGCAGGAATTCAGCCTTGCTCTGTGGTTCACTGGACGCGCTGTCACACAAAAGCCTCGTGTCGCAGCGAGAGGGACGTTAACTTCAGCCTCTCCTTCAAGCCATGTACCACAGTGACCTGCTAAACAAGGCGCTTCGAAATAATCAGAGTCCACGCACACAAACACAGCATTTTCCAAAGGATTTTAACTCTTGCAGAGTTGCAGGAAAACACAGCACATAAAAAGAGAGGTGCATAAATTATCCCAGCCTTGAGGCAGCAGTGATTTGCCTTCCTGCCAACAAGCTCTGGAGGTTTTATGTGTTAGTTTATGCTGGTGATTAATAAAACATTTGGTACTTAATAGGACTTGTCAACCTCTGCGTCCTGGGGAGGGCACATCTCCTAGAAAACAGTGGCAATGTTCTCATTATGGGGTTGGTGCCTGAGCAGGACCTCAGGACTTTGTGCAAGGTGCTGCACACACACCACTGAAGGTGAATCACTCCCGTGTCTGGGGTCACTGATACAAGCCACTGAGAGCACCAGATGCAGATAGGAAACTACGCCAGGTGAGATTTAAAGGAGGTGCTAGAAGCAGCCTGGTTACAGAAGAGAGACAGCTGGCACAGCTGGACAGTGTGTGTCACCAGCTCTGGTAGCCACCCCTGTGCCAAGGGCCGAGCAGCACCAAGTTACCATGGGCTTTGCTGGAGAGGTACCTGCTCACAACACTATCTGCCTGCACTTCTTCACCGACGATATGGCTTCCAGCTACGCTTCCCCCGTGCAAGCATTCATCAGCCCCACGCTTATCTGCATCCTGGCCCCTGCTGACTTGGCATTTTTAAGATGTCAGTGGAAGAAACATCACGCACATGTGCTTTAACATCATTGTATGTCAGAAGCTCAAGGTCCACAACTGCTCTTCCTCCCCCTCCTGCATTTTTTTGTTGCATTTTTACCAAGTAAGCAGATTTGCACTTAAATGTTCCTTCATAAACACTTCTCTTTGAGCTAATCTTAATACTCTGGAGAGATGCAAGTCAGACAGCATAGGAGAATGAAATTTTCTACTTCCAGAGGAGATAGAGTGTTCCACACCAGCAGGCACGCTCACTAGATGCCCCTGTGGTAATTGCCACAGAAAAGCCTCTCGGAGATAGCCTGCAGAGCAGCCAGCACTTTTCTCTCTCTCACTGTCCCACTCTGCCCATGCTGAGGGAGAAGGCAACTCTCTTTCACTGTTCCCACCCTCCCTGAGGCATCCCTGTGTAGGCAGAAACCTCAGGTTCAGGTTTTACAGAGCGCCCATGGCAGCAGCAAGAGAAACTCCAGTGTTTGGAAGCAGGTCCAGTTCCCCTCTGGCAGGGAGGGCAGGGGTTGGCAAGAAGCCAGTGAAGAAGAAACACACTGGATTTTTAGAGATGCACAGGGTTCCCTGGACCCCTCAAGCTGGACCCTGCAGCCATGCTTTCTGGTCATGCCAAATGAATGGTCTGACCCCCCTCTCCTGCAAAGCACCAGCATCCCCAGAGCTGGCAGAGCCATGCCCTCTGGCAGCAAAGCCCATTTCAGATGGCTTCAGAGGCTGGAGAGGCTTTGAAAATTAATTTATAAGCACTGAAGTTCCTTAACACTTATTGTAGGGCTGGAAACAACTGAAAGGGATGGAAAACATTCACAGGCTACAGCTTTTCAGATGGAGCTTCATCAAAAGCTGTAAAAGGGAAAAGTTTGGGCACATAGTGTTGCTAGCTCTGGAATAAAACACACTCCATCCAGGTCTGAGCTCAAATTACATTTTCTAATGCACCACCAGAGACTTTTTGCTCTGTTGTTACTGTGCAAAAGGATTTGTAATAGAATGGAGATTTAATCTATTATCAATTATTGCATTATTAAAAAATAAAAATAAAATTAGGTCAGTCTCTTTGAAGGACAAAGTAATATATTTTAAGAAACTCTTAAGTTTCATAGTAACTCTTAAAAAATTCTTTATTGCTCTTCCCTTTCCCCCATAGAAATCTTACTGGCAGAGAAAAAAGTTTTACTCTTGTGCTGGTTTACCTCTCCTTGCTTTATCTCTGCAACTGTCTACTACAGTCCCTGTGATCAGACTGTCCCCAGTGTCACCTACTTTTCCTCCCTCCGTCACCTGCTGTCACTCCCTTCTCCTTGCACCTGCCTGGGGCCACATCTTTCTGCTCCTCAGTTATATGCTAACTTCAGTTACTACCTGAGGCTCCCTTTATTCTATTCTTCATCAAAAAAAACCCAAAACCCAAACCCTAAACATATACATAGAAAAATAACTCTGCACTTGGATTAGAAAATGTTGGATTGAACACTCTAGTTCGAAGACATTTGAAATTCTTCAGGGCAAGGGCTTTGTGTCCCCTCCCATGGTGTTCAGTGACACGGTTTTAGTGCTTTAGAATTGTGAAACAATGAAGGCAAGACACTGGAGTACCAAACCAAGCCAAATCTGATGCATTTTTTGTAGGCAGGCAGAGGGATGGAAAGAAGGCGTCGGAGCAAGATAGCATCTGCCCACAGATACCTGGAGAGGTGAATCTGCACGCTGGAAGGAGGGGCCATCTGGGCTCAGCAACTGCCAGAGGCTTCCTAAAACGAGCTGCTGGAGCCTCATCTCACACAGGGCATGGGAAGGGTCGGGTCCACCATGCATGGCCATGTGGGGCCAGGGATGCCCAGCTCAGCATCACAGCCACCAACCCAGCGCTCCCTCACCAGCCAGGGTGTGTGTTGCTCACAGTTTATGGATTGCATTTTTACAAGCAACCCAATATTAAACCCAGGGCTTTTTAGTAAAATGCATGTATTAGGGTTCACATCATAAAAAATACACAGGATATGCAACACAGTCAGGCTGAGTGTTGGAGTTTTACATTTTGGTATCCTTTATATTTTGTTATTTTAACTGAGAGTCCAGATCTACTTAAAAAAAAAAAAAATCTAAGTACTCCTTTAACAGAGGTTTTATTTTGCATCTCGTACAATTAGGCTTCTCGACAGTGGTTTGGGATAAGGGTGCACTGGAGATCAAAGCCTTGCAGCTACATTTTCCCTCATCACCTGGAGGACCACAAACAAAACTATGCAGATGTAGATTAGTTTACAGAAACCTCATTTAAGGTGAAAAATCCTGTTGGCTATAATCACTAGATTCTTAACAGATGTTGTGCTGGAGCCAGCAGCTCCACACTATGGCACCTAATTGTGGAAGAACAGTCATCAGACTTTTTTTAGTCATAACACACTAAGATGCTTGAACCCCGGGGGACAGGATGGGACAGAAAACAAAGAAATTAATTTAGAATGCATTTAAATGCAACCTTGAACCTGGAGCTGTTAAGAACAGGCTTGTCACAAAAGCATCTAACTACAGAGCTGTCAAACACCCCCCTGCCTCCCCACAGGCTGAGAAAACCACTCCCATCTGGGGAAGACAGAGTGAAAATGCTGTAAGTCATGCCAATAACATCACCTCCCTCTGACCACACAGCCAGTGGGCTGGGGCTGTCCAGAGGAGCAAAGCCCCAGAGCAGGGACAGGCAGGAATAGAGGCACAGGTCACAACAAGCTGTGACTTGTGTATCCCAGTGCACTGGCTGTGACCAAGTGCTGGTTGCAGCTTCTGCAAATGCTGCAAGGCAACAGTTGAGATGCCTGTGATTTCAGAGAAATAATTGGTCTGAAGATGCTGAGGAAAAAAAAAATTAATCAAGCCTGTTTCCAAACAGATTTTAATCTCAGCAGCCAGGTTTGAGAAGGAAGGAGTTTCACCCCTTCTGTCAGCTGGAGAAAAATGAAACCAAACCAGAATTATGATTTTGTGTCGGGGCCATGCTTTCCAAATAACTCCAGACAACACAGAGACTTTAGACACAGAGCAAATCCCAAATGCTGCAGAGGGAAAACACTCCTGGGGAGCAAGTCCTTAGCTCCAAAACACAGTGCACTGGAGCTGGGCACCTCTGCAAATATTTTCCTTACGGATGGCTGGGCAGCAGTGGTGCCTTGTGCCATCTATCAGTGGCTGCTCTGGTGCTCGCTCTCTCCTGCTCTGCATGGTCCAACCCCTGGGATGCCCAGGCCATCCCCACAGCCCAATTCTCAAGCTGCCCTCACTGCTGACCCACGCTCCATCCTGGGGGCATGGTGCCGAGCTGCCGGGCCCTTCCTGTGCCGATAAGCAGCACTCACTTTTAAGATCCCCTAAATCACAGTGTCAGACAGCTTTTCCAGTCTAATTGAGCCTGGAGTCCTTCCATAATAAGTCTTTGGGAAGTGGGGACAAGAAAGCATTTCATAACCCCAAGCTGAGCAGGGTTTTTACCCTTGCCAAGTTCTGCTGCCCCCGAGACACTTTCTGTTGAGTATTCCCAGCAAAACAACAAGCAGAAGTGATTAAGTGTCGGGTAAGTGCGTCAGGTAACTACATGCAAAGAAAACAATGCTCACCCATAGTGAGAAAATAAGTCACCCAAAGGCCAGAGACATAAGGCAAATCCTGCTCAGGATGTCTTCTCAACCTTCATGTCTCTGGATATGAAACATTGCAGCCTGTTAACTCCCCAAAGCGTAGAACCAGAGGGATCTTATCCTCATCAGGAAAGCAGCTTTACAAGAGGAGGATTACAAGCATAGAGCTACCTGATCCAAGTTTAAAGTTCTGCCTTGGGGGTAGTTAGACTCAATGACCTCCAGGAGGTCTCATCCACACCCTCCATTCCACTATCATTCCATGAGAGAAATAAAAAAAATAAAACACAAATCACAACTTCACCTAACCATGCTGGCCAGCAGCCACATACCCATTCCCAGCCAGACTTAAAACAATGAACTGGACAGACAGACTACCCACCCCAACCCTGGGTGGATCAGCCACAGGAACAATGACCATCTTGTTTCCTCTTTCAACCAGGCCTGGCTTCACTTCTCACTTACCAGAAGTCACATTTATCCAGATTACCAAGCCCACAGAGATGCTCACCAAGGTTCTTTACTTAGATGGATAAGGAAAATTTAATTTCTTCAGCTTTCACAGACTTCAGATCAGTTCTGTACACTTTTAAGCATAAGTAATTTTCATTTTAAAATCACCAACAGTGAAGGTCAACAACTGATAAGTGACAGTTATGACAATCAACCCAGCAGCAATACCCTCCCAGCATCTTCCAAAGAGATCTCAGGAGGTGCTCACCTTGGCAAAGGCAGATCCTCCACAGAGGCCACAATCTTGGCTAACCCTGAATTGCTTGCACAGATCAAGATGAACAACACCATAAGTTTAAGGACCATCTCCGAGGACCTTCCAGAACTCAGAGCAAAAAGTGGCAGAGGGAGAAGACAAGCTGAATGAACAGAGCAACTGTTTGCAAGCATGCAAGTGTTAAAGTAAGTAAGCAATCAGAGGTGCTAGGTTTAAATTGAACCACACCTTGAAATACTCAATCAGTTAATTGTTAACATTTGCTTCAAGCAATCTGTTAATTAGTCCGTGAATGGCTTCTTTCATCATCTTTTCTTAAAGGTTTTCTCAATTCCAGCATTTTAATTATTTGCCTTCATGTTGAATCATCTCAGTGCAGACAGACTAAAAGCTTTCTTAAATAGCAATAGTTTGTTGGGTTGGTTTTTTTTTCTTTTTCTCCTTCTGCAGCATGTAGGTTTTTTGTCTTTCATTGTTCCTTGTCAGAGAGTGAATGCTCACTGGAACCATGCTGGGAGTTTCAGACGTGGACTTAGGAAATTCAGCATTACTGGGACACTGGTACCCAGGCATGGACACATGAAATAGGAAAAGATTTCTTCTCTCTCATGTATACATGTTCAGAGGTAAATTTCTTTAATATTTGACCATTTGCCTGTGAAAACCAGCAGCATTCCATCAGATGGAGTAGGCTGCTGAAACTGGACAGTCCAGGAAGCAAGGGCATGGGAATATCATGGAGGAGTTGGAAAGTGTCATTTGTAGCCCAATCATTGCTTCCTTGACATCAGCTCAGCACCAGAAGGCAACATAAACATTCAGGATGAGCAATTCCATCTCTCTCCCTCCTCTTGATGAAATGTCTCACTAGCTGTAACAGGTATGTCACATTGCCCAGGGCTGAACGAGCCTCCTGCCAGCATCCCAGGATGCTTTACGCAGACCAGACTCCCCAAAATCAGACCCTTCCATTGACTTCAGCGAGGTCGGTGTGCAAGAGAGAGAAGCCTCTGACCAAACCTCTCCAAACCCACCAAGCACTGGCTGGGGAGGAAAGCTCAAGTCAGCAAATCTGCTCCCATTCCAGGGAGACCAACCTTATAAGTTCGTGCACATCGAGGAGCGATAACATCGATGCCTCTTCGGAGACAGATTTAAGGTTGGCCTTGGGCCCAGGGATTTTGCAATTCCCTTCTATTCTGTGCAAACTACTGCCTTGAAGTACGTTCCCTCAATAGATATTTACATTTCCCCTTTATTCCAACATTAGGTACAAACACTTTGCAAGAAACACATCCCCCTCTTCACTTTACCATCCCTCCTCTTTCCTGCCTGCTCAGTCCCCACATTACTCAGAGCCCTGGGTAAAGCTCTTTTCCATGCTAAATATGCATCCAACCACTGTTAATGAGCTTTGGCCAGCTCGCAAGGAGTTTTGACAGGCCTGTTGAACCAGTGCCAAGCAGAGATGAATGTTTGGCTTGGACCAGCACAATGCTCTGTTTGTCTCATTGTTGCATTGGAAGTGTTAGCAAACTAATGTGACAGGATGGAGACGCATACAACTGAAAAATGACTGAAAATATAATTCCGTGTCAGCAGTGACTCCTGAAGGATTATTTGTCTCCAGTGACTTTCAGGGAACTTTTCTTTATGGGCTCAATATAAAGACAGGTCTGTGTGCTCAGGGAAAGCGATCAGTCAGTTTTAAAGCTGGAAGTAGGGAGCTGCACTCTGCTCTTGCTTCCTAAGATTTAGTTTTGAATCAAACAGGCACTCTACCACAATTTTTTTTATTATTTTTTTTTCTTTCCAAAACCCGTGTATTTTGGCCACTGGTACAGCCCTCCAAGAGTCTGAACTCTGCTCTGCTCCCTGGTATGTGGATGGGCTCCAGCAAAGCCCATAACTGGGACCCTCTGAGTCTGCAGGTACAGGAACTGCTGGACGAGAGCAAACCCACAGTGCTAGCACTTCGATAGCAGTGATGGACCGTTCACTGTGGACCGTTACAGAATTAGGCAGAGGATAAGGAGTGAACGATGATCCTTACCACACAGCATTTCACTTCCTGACATTGTACTGCATAGAGAGACCTGTGGAGCTGGACACTACTTAAACCATCATGTTTAATAGCCCTTTGGGGATCTAGCTCCTTACTCTGCCTTCTGAGGTCTTCTGGCTTGTTTGTTAGGTTTGGATCTGATCTTTACTGTTGCCTCTGCAGATCATTTTTACCTTTATATCAGGTGAAGAATATTCTCTTTCAAAAGCAGAGTTATAGTCAGGCACATGTTGCTCTTTCCCATTAGCAAAGCAGGGTCACCCAGGAATTCATTTAGAGTTTGTCCTTCCCAGACTGGGAGGAGTGGGCTTCCCAAGCAGCTTTGGTGCCGGGCTTGTATGCACAGGCTGGTGTTTTAGTTAGAGACTTGATGTAGGAGTCTTGTTGCTTGAGATTCAAACACCTGCTCAGCAGCAGATGTCCTGTGGCTTCACTCACAAGGTACACTTTGCTTTTGGAATACAATAAAATTAATTTTGTTATATGCTTACCTTAAAAATATTTTCTGAATTCTGAATTGTCTCCCAACCTTCAGGCTATCAAGATTTGGTTTCTGTGATAATAGGGAGGGTTTGTTAGATCTTCAGAAAAACCTTTAGACTTCTGGAGGTACAATTTAGTGAGCCTTCCAAAAGGTACCCAACTCCTGTGGAAAGTCAAGAGGAGCTGAGAATTTCACTCAGGCTTTTCTGTAAATCTTACTAAATGCTTATTTATACTTTCTGAATCTTATATACCTTTGTAAATCTGGATTGTGACCGCTGATGATATTGTTTATGTGCAATAAAGGTGGATTGCACCCCCCAGAACTACAAATGTTAAATGTACCCATTTACCTAAGTTTCATTCTATATTTTACAGCTTGTTTCTTCCATTTTTATAGCTGGCATTGTCCTGATAAATATAGCTGTTTGGCCAAAGCCAATGGGCTGGAGGAAGAAAAGAGATAAAGGATGAACCTTTATTTAGATTCCTGGTGCAATAATGGAAATACTGAAGTTCATCATAAAAGTAATGTAAAATAGTATCTGTAGTCTAAAGCTGGCTTTGCAAATCCTTTTAATTATATCTATATTTTCAACTGCTTGCATGTCAGTAGGAGACAAGCTGGTGCTAAACACGTCCAGTCTGTTGAGGTTTCCTTCACCTCTTCATATCACTCAGAGTTTTCCCAAAAACTTGAGTCGTCTTATCTTGTTAGTGCTATTATTTTTTTCTTCACGTGACAGTTTACTAGCAACAGAAAGTATAAATATATATGTCACTCTCAGGAACACTGCTAGGATCCCTGTCTAAAGCTCTGGAAAGGCCTGACAGGGTCAGCAGGTTGTGGTTTGGAGAATTCCACATGCAGATGCTATCATTTGCAGCTCTTTGGGGATGATGACTGCTGCATGTTCTGCTCATGCAGGGAGCAGCACAGAGGGGATCTGCTAGAACCCTACCAAAAAATGGACTACAAACTTGGAAAAAGTTCTCATGAAAACTCTTTGTTTCCATTTTGTAAACGTTTGCTCCACCTCTGTGGAGCTTTTTCGTGGTCTCCTAATGAAAACTGTTTCCCAGGAGCCATGTATTGCTGCTGAAAGCTGGGGCTTTGGTAAGCACCGGAAAAAAAATTGATATTCCATAAAAAAAAAAGATAGTGATGGAAAACTTTAACAACATTGATTCCTTAGACTTTCTTCCCCTCTTCAAAATGAAACACTTTTTAGATCAAACTTTTTTTTCACTAGGAGCTTTGCAAGCACGTTTTTTCACCTGGTTCCAATCTAGACACTGTTGCAACAGAAACAAAGAGTGAGAACATCCAGCGAGGGAGCAGGGGAGAGTGAGCTTCCAGCACAGCAAGGCTCACTTTTCCCAGATTCCCCACCAAATCCTGGGGCTTATCACAAAGAAGTACAGAATAAATATGACTCAATACACTAGATAAACCCTCCAAGGCACAGAGCAGCTTGCAGGAGAGGTAGCAAAAAGGCCTTCCCTCCAGACTGGTGGTTGAGTGGCTGGAAGGTACTGAAACCTCTTTCTGCCCGGTTACACCAAACAAGTTGGCACTTGGGGTCCAGTCCTGCTGAAGAAATGACTCCAGAAGAAACCCAGCAAAATATCATCAAAGCATAGGACTGGGAAGGCACAGGAAGGGTTGAGAGCATCACCAATACCCCTGAAGATTCAGGGGCTGTGTTGAAATGTGCACGTGATCCAGCTGGAAGGACTGTACCACAAGCTGTGGAGCAGAGCAAACAACCCAGTCCTCCATGGAGCAATGTCAGCCATGGGGATGAGCCTGTCCCTGACCATCCCACTGCTCTGTGACCCAGCTGCCAAGTGTCCACCCTTGCTGCACCCCTTCTGTAGCTTCTTAAAAGGAGGGGGCATGAAAACCAACAGAAAAAGTCAAATATTCAACAGTACAAACCCCATACCCCTCCTGGCACAGCTCATGACTGGGGAAGCCTAAATCCATGGAATGAAGTAGCAAAGTTTAGATAAAACAGGTCCCTCCAAGCCTCTCTGAATTCCTGCACTTGGGACCCAAGATATCTTTTCTGCATGGCTCTACAGTCCTCTCCACCAGCTTATCAAACTCTGTCTTGAAACAATTTTGGGCCTTGAACTGATTTGTTAAATACTGTAATATGAAGATCAAGGAATAAAGATGAGGAAAGGCAAAATTAGATTAATGCTGTAGATAGCATCTGAGTATAACTAATGCCAAATAGCCAGAGGGCCACATGTCAACAATTTAATAGGGCACGACGTAAAATAATGTTTTCAAAACAAGCACTTCATTGGATGCTTCCCCTTTGAATCAGATAAAGTGCATCACTACAGAGAGATTTGCTTTGATCTGTGCTGCAGCAGAAGGTCAAGGGTGTCTAAAGCAGCTATTCAGAGCTTGCGAGTAATAGAATTAAACGTCTCAGATCACTTGATACCTCTCTCAGTTCTCAGCATCCCCCAGATGTGGGGCCAGCTGAGTCCCAGGGTAGGGAACTGAGTCCCATGTCCCCCAGCTGGCAGCTGAACTGGGTCTGGGAGCAGCCTTCGCTGCCCACTGGGACTGGCAGAGTTTGGCATTGCTGTCACACATGAGTGGCAGCTCAGGGACAGCGTCACCTGGCAAAGAGACCAACCCTGGCT
Organism: Chloroceryle aenea; assembly: GCA_013399075.1. Taxonomy (NCBI): domain Eukaryota; kingdom Metazoa; phylum Chordata; class Aves; order Coraciiformes; family Cerylidae; genus Chloroceryle; species Chloroceryle aenea. The sequence goes on from VWZY01010801.1 coordinate 164,625, forward strand.
CACCTACACACTCCCATCAGCTTAAATAGCAGGAAGGCATACAAACCTGTTGTGAGGTCTCTCAGGGCTGGGGAGGGATCTGAAAGTCAGGATTTCTGCGCCCATGTTCATGCAGAAAGCATCTCTGCTTCTAGAAAGCCAAGGAAGCACCCACCCCCATAAAGGATTTATCCTGTACAAACTAATTCACATTAGTTCTAGGTGTTGAGGATGATTTAACTCCAGAGCAGTTTTCCACCCATGGTGGTGCCAGCCCCTACACAGGAGATCTTGCTGCCATGGGGAGGGTGCAGCTCGGACCCCAACCCTCATGCACAGCACATACCAGTAAGCCTCCAGCACAGACCAGTAAGCCTTCAGCAGGCAGCACTCCCATGGGCTCACCTGAAAAGAGCCAGGAGCCCCTCTGCAGAGAGCGACGTGCCTGGAGTCAGTTTTACCTGTTCTCTCATTCCAGTGGGTGAGAAAGATGCTTGTGGGGCACAGCTCTCCTCTCAACTGCAAAATGAAGGACAAGGTGGGGGCTGGAGGCAAATAATAGGGTGAAAGATTAAAGCAGAGCACCAGGTATGTTTCTCTTGGCTGCAGTATGCAGCACTGCAGTGTGCCATGGTATTTTGTTGCCTATCTCTGCTCTCCCAACTGTAAAATTTAAGTAGCAGATTAGCTCATCCAGTGCACAGCCAGCAAAACACAAATGTGACACACAAAACACCTCCAGAAGGTCCAGCCACAAAAGAAGCCACAGAATTGTAGATGTAGAGAATGGTTTGTGTTGGAAGGGAATTTTAAGTCATCTGATCCAATCTCCTGCAGGTTGCTCAGAGCCCTGACCTTGAACTCTTGCAGGGACAGGGCATCTACCATCCCTCTGGGCAACCTGGGCCAGTGTTTCACCACCCTCAGGGTAAAAGATTTCTTCCTTCTATCTAGTCTAATTCTCCACTCTTAGTTGAATACCATCACCCCTTGTCCTGTTGCAACAGACTCTGCTAAACAAAGACTGTCCCCATGAAGATGTCATCTCTCAACCCAGGAGATGATGACATCAGGCTTGTTCTTGGTAAAGATGCAGTGCAGTATCAGCCTTCTCCCAAAGCATAGGTAGAGATTTTAAGAGCAAGATCAAGTGAAGAGCCCTTGGAGGCACTGCCTGCATGACCAGGCAGAGGAGTGCTCTGAGCAGCCCTGTGTACTTCAGCCATGATGCTGCCAGGGCTGCAGCAGCTGCTGGAGCTGCACAGGGGCCTTGGGGGATTGCCTGAGAATGAAGGCAATAATAGGACTCATTTATCTTCAGGATGTCACCCTGATGGCACCAGCACATGCTGGGTAGCTGCTCTGCTCGCTGGCTGCTGTTACCTAATGGGAAAGGGCAGCTGGCACAGGGTCCCTCTGCACAGTTCCCTGTGGATCCGATGGCTTTTGAAGAATTATTATATTACCTCATTTCAAAATGTTGGGAGCTTTTAATTAGGTTTTGGGTTTGTTTTTTTTTTTATGGTTTTATGCTCCTGAAGGGAAGAACAGTCTCTGTGCACCCCTGTTACGGGGTCCAGACCTCACTCAGTCAGGCATTTCTTCTAGTTCTCGTTTAATTTACCTCAGACACAAGGGGTTTACCATTTCTCTTGGCATTCAGGATTGGTCTCCGACCATCCACTTATCATTCCCCCCCAAATCAACTGACAGTTGTCCCAAATTGTCTGCCCTCTTCACCCAGTGCCCCTTCAGCCTTTTGATGCACAAGAGGTTTCTCTCAGGAACCAGTCATCCCATGGTTCTCCAGCACTCGGCTGCCTGAAATCCCAGAGCTTTGTCAGGCATTAGCCCCAGTCCCCTCTTTGCACACAGGACCACCCACCCGGTGAAGCCACGGCTGGGATGACCTTTGCTTGCTCATGATGCTCCTCCAGGAGCTTCTCAAAGCAACAGGTTCTGCATCTGTTAATCATCTTGGCTTTCCCTGACAGGCACTGAGGAGCAGTTTGCTTTCTCAGGCTGCCACATCTCAACCAGCTCTGTACCTTCGACAGGGGAGCATGTGACAGGGGCCACAGGCTCTCCACAGCTTTGTAGCTTTAGCATGGAAAGGTTAAAACATCTGCAGCACCCAGCAGAGCAGAAGTTGCCTCTTCCCTGCAAGGGACTGGCCCTAGACCAGGGACACAGAGTGGTGGGTGCCACACAGAGCCCTAAGATGAAGAAGAGACCTCTCCTCATGCCAGCTACCCAAACAGAAAGGCAATTTGGCAGAGGCAAGACTCAGCAGAGACCTGCCTGGACCATGTCTAATGACAGCCCTTATCTGCAGCCCTGTTAATGAGATGCTGAAGACAGGAGGGTCTAAACCTTGCTCTGCCACAGATTTTAGTGCTTTCTGCAGAGCTGCCTGGCAAACGAGGCTCTGCCCTGGAGACCAGCATTTAAAGGAAAAGCAAATACCAAGAGGAACTACAAATTCTCTGCCTCCCATTGCTGGAGCAGCACCAATTGCTCACCCAGCAGCAGCTTGTTACAACTCTCAGCTCATCCCTCCTGCAGCCCAGAAACCCCAACCTATCTGCTTCTCATACTGCTGAACCCCTGGGTGACAGCCCCTTGTTTTTACAGGACAGACTGACAGGCACACAGGGACAAAACACTCGTGCTCTCTGCTAGCTGTTAATGAGTAAAAGCTCTTTTCTTCCTCCGTGGCTTTTCTCCCCTGGCAGTTCTGGCTCAGTCATCCCCTCAGCAGAGGGAGAAGGATGCTTGCTCCACACACATGCACCCTTGAGTCCTCAGACATCAAGGTAGGAAGGACCCTGGGTTAGGATCAAGCTCTGTCAACACCATAACTGATTTGCCTTATTTAAATTATTTCATACAAGAGAATTGCCAGAAGGCACCTGAGCTTGCAATTCACCCTAGAATCCAAGTGCAGAGGACATGAGTGAAGGCAAAGAGAGGCCCTTGTGCTGCCCTTCCACACCCATCACCTCTACCCAGCACAAAGGGGATGCATCCTGCCCACTCCACAGTGTTCAATGTGGAAGTGCACATGGTGCTGGCATAGCTTGTAGGGTTTTTGGGAATCATGTAACAGTGAAACTCTGAAAGCAGAATGTTTAGTGCAGGTGGTTTGGAAAGGTGGAAGCTATGCAGCTCAATATGCTGAGCAGCCACGGGCTTGACAGCACTGAGGAGGAACCGCCTCTGTTTGGGCAGGAGCCCATAGCTGGGTGGGTTGCAGTGGGCATGAAGCACCAGACTGAGCCCACTTTTCATCAGGCATCTGGCAGAGGTGCCACATTTTGTGTCCCATGTGCTGGCACAGACCATGAAGGGCAGAACCAAGCCAGTGCCCATAGCCACCCCGAGCCTGCAAGGACAGGATGGGTCCCATCCCCATCCATCTCACCCCAAGGTGTGTGGTGCTAAGGAAAACAACCAGGGAAGATTTTGTCCTCCCCCAAACCAGCCAAGGAGCAGATGGAGGGGAAAATCCCGCTGCTCAATTCCTAGTAGACTAACATTTTACCTGCAAAATTGAGGTAGGAGGCTTTTAAATGACTTGTAGGAGGATCTGGTTTTGAAACAGTTCTGTTTTACAACAAGTCTTGGCTGTTTGAAGGAGGCAGGTGTAACAGCAAACAAGGAAATGGTTAACTGCAGCCTGGGGTTTGTGCTTGCTATCTCCAGGCTGCTGAAATGTGGGGATTCAGGGGTCGAAGTCACAAATTTACCATTAAAGCAAATGCCTGTTTCATCTGTTTTGAGGGTGGGTTTTCTTTAAAGCTTTCATCCTGGCAGAGATGTTTGAGGAGCTAAAAATAGGCAGCAAAGTCACGTGAAAACCTCCGGATGTGAGAAATCACATAAAAGATACGAGTGTGAGTCCCTGTTTCCTTGGAAATAATAGTAGTAGTAATTCTTGAATGTGAGCTTGCAATGGCAAGATCTGAAATTGGCCCGTGGTTCTCTGAAACCCTCTGCGAGCAGCCAGAGCAGGGTAAAACCCGGGTGCCAAGAGAACAAACTGCCCCGATGCAGAGCACTGTGAGAGCAAAAGCCTCCCTTGCAGAGCTCCAGAGAATGAGCCAGTGCCAGAGGTTCCCATGTGTGCAGGATCAGACCTGGAGATGCTGGAAGGAGGAGATGGGAGAGCCTGGGCAGAGGAGAAAGCATAAAGCTCTCCAGACCTCTGCTGCTGGCCAGTCAATTTTTGGTTGAAATTTCAGTTTGGGATGAGCCCAAAGGAAACAGCTTAGTGATTGCACCCTGAAATTTTGGGTCTGGATTTAAATTCAGATCTTCAGCTGGTGCTGAATGAGAGGGCTGGCTCCAAGCTTGGGAATTGGCTACCCCTGGTGAGATTTCATATCTGGAAGAAAGTCTGTGGCACGAGCCATCCCTGAGCTCAATTGCAGCAGTAAAGGGCTCTCACCCATTCACACAAAATTGCTTATATTTAAATTTTAACATCCCCAGACTGAGCTCTTGAAGTCACTGAACACACTTAACTCCAGCAGATCCCTGGGGGGGCCAGAGTGATGCTGAGCATCCTTACGAGAAACACAGCGACCTGCAGGATGAGACAGAAGGTTTCCTGCAGGGGTTGTGGGCACAGAGACACCCTCCAGCCCCAGGAGCTGCCACACAGGGTAGGGCAGTGGCACCACAGCAAACGACAGCCCCAGGTCCCTCACCCATCTGTGCCTCATGCTCCGCTTTCTGTTCCTACATTGCCAGCTTGAGCTACACGCTACCTCCTATAAATCCTTTCTAAATGAGCATCAGCATTTAATTTATTTCAAAAAGACTTACTGCTTTGCCTGGGTAGGTTCTGCATGGGAAGCACGGGTGGAGGCCAATATTTAGCTCCTGCAGCCAAATGCTCACCCGTTGGTAAATGCCAGAATTAAGGTTTCACAACCCTTGCTGCCAAGTCGAAGCTTTGCGCTAAAAGACGGCGAGACTCAAACTTTCCACTGAACCAGTTCCCAATGCCAAGCATCTTACTGGGCATCACTTTTAGTCACCTGCAGATGTAAGAGCAGCTATGGCTAAAATCCTTTCACTACTGTGATTGCAGAAGAGTCTACTGCCAGTGAAGAATTACCAAATATTTCAGATTTTTGAGCTGGAAATTTTGCTCCCCCCCCAAACAACCCTGGCTAGAGAAATGTCTGGTCCTCCAGTCTTTTTCTACTGCTGCCATCACAACCATCATCACATTCTCCTATACCTTTTACCAGAAAACAAAAATGAAAGCAAGAGCAGAGGAGGGACAGGTTGTGAACACACTGAGTGGCACGCAAGGCCCCATACTCATATGACTGAGGATCCACTGCTTCCAAGTTTCAGCTGGCCAGCCCCTCACCATCACCAACACCCAGGGTCATTCCTTTAACACTCAGCTGTGCCCCGGGCAGGTGGTACCCAGCGCTTGACGGGTGCTGCAAAGTCCCCTCACCTCAATTTCACACTCAGGCTCACCATAAAGACCCCAAAACCAGCCACAAGCACAGATTTTGCTGCAACAATCATCACGCCTGATGCTCCAGCAGCCCACCATGGCCTGTCCGTCGCTCAGTTTGCCAGATGCCTGTGTGAGGTTTTGTTCTGGACAACCAGAAACCAAATTAGGCAGCATCCAAAGAGACAGCGCGACGTTGCTAGGCAATTAGGGCTGGCTGAAAGAAGCTGACAGTCATACAGCAAGTTACTGATCTGTGCAGGATGCAGTGATAAGCTTATCTAATTCTGCCTGCGTGACCCGTGCGCTTCTGTGCTAAATGTGACTCCAGCCTCTCAGGTCAAGCAGACTTTGGCTCAACTTTGCAACTGATGGAGCTCAGGAATGGGGTGGGATGGAGATGCTGGTGGGGCCATCGAGCAGCACCTGTAAGGAGAAGCAAACCATGGGACAACAGAGGATACAAAATCAGACCCCATTCCTAAGTTTAAACAAATAATAAAATTAACATCCACTTTTCATGTAAGGCAACCTGTTTTTCTGGTAGGGAAAATGTTTTTTCCTCCCCTCAGGGTGGTACTTGAATAAAATCTTTGTTCTGCCTAACAACAGATACCACCCATGACCCAGGATAGGCTGTTGTGTTGTCTTCACCTGGCTGCACCAGTGCTGCATCTCACTGCAGCGTGGCATCCCTGTCCCCAGCACTGCTGGCAAGCACTCAGAGATGCTATGGGTTAATTAGCTCTTGCTCATTAGGGCTGGTGCCAGAGGCCTTTGCACAGAACATGGGGGAAATGAGAGCTGCAGGAGCTACAGGCCTGGAAGGGGAGAAGGCAGGAGGGGATGGAGCTGGGAGGATTTCAGCCGGGATTCAGGGAGCACTCCTTTGAATTCCACCTCTTGCTAATAAAATAGTATTATCTGAAAAATGAAACTCTGAGGCATTGACAAACACTCTTGCTTTAGGTGAGGCTGGTCAGGGACTATACAAAATTTCCCCCTTCAATCCAGCTAGCACCAGACACAGAAACAAGCAGAAGAAAGAAGGCTGTTAGGGCAGAGAGGTGGGTAAAGGACATTAAAACGAACTCCTTGGCAAGCTGTGATGCACCAGAGCCTTGAGCACATGCCCACCTGCAGGCGTGCAAGCTGTGCCGGTTCCAGTGGCAGTGCTGGTGGTTTTGTTCCCCCTGGGGCTGCAGAAATGTTGATTCAACAGGTTATTCCTGGGCTCGGCTGGGGCAGGTGAGTGGCTGGTGGTGGCTGTGGCACTGCAGCAAAAAATAAATAAATCACTCACTGCTAGTTGTGGCAAAGGCAAATCAAGTCATCATTCATCACTTCCCTTATACAGGGCACATCCAGATTCATCAGAGACCCCAGATGAGAGGGCAGGAAAATATAGATGCACACATATATTTTATACAACATACCTCATTTCACAGTATCACAGCACGGTGGGGGTTGGAAGTGACCTCTGGAGATCATCTCATCATGCTCCAGCAGGGTCAGCCAGAGCAGGGTGCCCAGGATCACATCCAGGCGGGTTTGGAATCTCTCCAGAGAAGGAGACTCCACAACTCTCTGGGCAGCCTGGGCCAGGCTCTGCCACCCTCATAAGCCAGAATTTTTTCCTCTTGTTCAGATGGAACCTCCTGGGTTCCAGATTGTGCTCGTTGCCCCTTAAATTCCAAGTACTTTTTGCGTGGAGAAATTCCGACACGGGTGCCTAGGAGAAGAGGATGCAAAGCATTGCCTTAGCACCATCTGAAAAGCTAAAACATGTTCTTTTACCAGGACAGTGTAAAGAGCAAGCTCTCAAGCATCCCAGCAGCAGAGCAAGTGTGCCCACGTGGTACTCGAGCATCCAGGGTTGCTGTGCAGCACCTCACTTTCTGCTCCAGCACTCAGACTGAACCACAGAGGCCTCCAACTGCTGAGGAAGCAGGAATGTGCTGCTTGCTGCCTTACAGGATCTTGGCTTATAATAGCAATTGGCGCAGAGTCATCCTTATCAGCTAGCACATTAATCTTAATTAACAGATCGACAGCAACAGTTCCTCCCCGAAGCTCCCCTGAGCATTCGCAGCCTTTGCTGCGCCGCTGCTCCAGCTCCAGCGCCAGCGTCGCTCCTGCTGCAGGGAATAAGGCCAAATCCTGCACAGAACTGGGGTGGCTCTGCTGGCTCCAGCCCTCCAACTGCTCTCCCCGGAGGTCCCACTGTGCTTAGACAAGAGCCCAGAAGTGTGTCCCCTTGTATCCAGGAGCATCTCCTCCATCCCAGCACCCCAGGTCCTGGGTTGGGCTGTGATGCAGCACCCACTGTCCCCAGGCTGTCCCACCTCCTTTGTCCTGGGACAGAAACTGGAGAGGGAGGGTCTCCTTCCTGCATATTTACATGTCTCTTAAAGAGAGATTTTTTTTTTTTTTTAATAATAAAAAACAGCAACAAGAAAAAACCCAGATGATCTATGACAATGTGGCAAGATTCCTCTTAGACTCCTCACACCTTCTGCTCCCTGCTGCTGTTAGGGCTGGAAAATCCATGCTGCCTGTCCCAGGACTGATCCTTGTGCCTAAAGCCAATCTGCTCTTAATGCACAAATAGAGCTGAGAGCTCCATCGAGCTGGGAAGGGACCCAGGTTTGCACAGGACCATGGACCCCATGTCCCTGCCACCAGCTGGGGTCAGGGGGCACCTGTGGGCCCCTGGGCTGGGGTCATGAGGCAGTAGAGCTCCAAGCCAGGCTAAGTCCAAGTGGTCAGATGCTTTAACTGGATGCATATGACTAAAGAGAAACAAATTAAATGGCTGAGGCTCTATTGCAGGTGAGGAAAGTAAAAGCCCCAGCTGCTGTGGTGTGAATTTAAGCCACAGTCACTCCTGCCAGGTAATTCAAGGGCACGGGGACAGAATACATCACATCTTGTTTCAGGACTGTCCAGGTCAGATGCAAAGCCAGGACAGCTCAGACCTGGCAGAGCTCAGAGAATAATGTAATCTTCTTAGAAAAAGAAACAAACCCACAACCCATAAAAACAAAACAACAACAAAAAAACCCACCCCACCAACTTCCTCGTCCATCTCAGCAATTCCCATCAGCTCTGCCCAGCCTGGACCCACATGTGCCACAGCTGAGGGAGGCATTAAAGCAGCACATTTCCCAGAGCAGCAGGAAAAATCACCCCATTTTGTAACATCTGGGCCCCAGCTGCCTGGGGTTGGGCAGCAACGGGCACTGACATGCGTGGCCACAGCGGCGACCTTGGAGGTCCCAAATCGTGACTGTAGTGGTCTGCAGACTGAGCCTCCCGAGTAAACACTTTTAATTCATGAGTGAAGATGTCCCCAGTTTGGAACGTGGCCCCTCACCCCCCTCCCTCCATGTGTCACCACGATAAACCCTTGCACGTGGCAGCAGCCGGGATTAGGGACACCATGCTTATCGAGGGCACCCAGGGGGGGTCCTTTGGCTCCTTGCTTCTTGGCACAGGGCTGGTGCCAAGCCTGGGGTGTCAGAAGGATGCCCCACAGAACCGGCTGGGTTTGCTGGCAACATCAGGGGGTTAAGCAGGGCCATGGGGACAGGCAGAGGTGGCGGTTACATTGGAGGGTAACTCAGACTGTGCCATATTGCTTTCAACTCCTCATTATTTCCCTTTTCCTCTTGGCAGCCAAAGGCAGGGCTGAGAAACTGGAGCCAGAAGCACGCTGGAAGGGTTGCTTTATGGCACGTTGCTTTGACTCAACACTCAAAATGCAGCCAGAAGGTACAACCCCAGGGCAGAGGCTCCAGATCTGCAATGAGGTCCCTGTGGGTTAGGAGAGGATGAACCAAAGGGGCTTAGTCCCGAGATTAAGTTAGAGCAGTTTAAATTTAACAAGTTAAATTTAAATTTAAACTTAACAAGTTAAGCAGTTTAAGAAGAAAGGAGTGGTGGTGAGGAGCCCTGTCTGCCCGGTACAAACCAGTACTGATGGGCACTGGTGTGCTCCTGCATCTCAGCACCAGGGTGGCACCACAGCCCTGACTCCCCCCTGCACCCAGTTCTCAAACAAGAAAGGCTTTTTAATTCACCTTACATCAGTTGTTTTACTGAAGAAACACACATTAACCCTTAAGAATATTTTGCAACTGAACACAAACTTGATTTCCCTGAAGCCATAATGTCACACTTTGGCTTAAGGTCCAAGTATTTTATAAATAGGAACCTGAAGTTCAGTTTCTCAGTTTGCACAGATGCCTGGTTTTCAGGAGTTCCTTTCAAGAGCTGTTCAATATTTGCAGAATTTAGACCACCACATCAGGGCAAAGAGGTTAACTCCAGGCCCTGACTTCTGAAAGCACTGACTTAAGTGTTTTTCCTACATAGGGAGGGGAAAAAACCTCATCTCAGCTGAAATACCAGGGCTCTAAAAATTAGTTACTGTTCATGTGCAGTAGCTCTTGTTATTAAAAACACCATAAAAGTTTTACTGTGCTGACTTAGGGTGCACGTAAAGAACCTAGCTTGTCTTGACAGACCATAAAGGAACTTTTATGACCTATTGGGTCAATGATTTGCAAAGAAGGATTTACGCCACTGTGCAGGGATGGGATGCTCTGCTGGAGGAGGAATGTGCCAAAATGGAGTGCAGGCCTGAGAGGTGGACCTGCTGTTGGGTAAACAACGTGTATATCCAGCCTGAATTCATCTATCTGCTTGTCACATCGATTGTGTTAACTCAGAAGGGCACGAGATTATGTGCTGAGTGGGTTTAACTGGTCAACCTTTATTATTTTGTCGTCACAAGTGGAGCTTTAGAAGAAAAAATACGTACCGGACCATCAGTTCAGCTCCTCTCCAGAGCTAAAGCTTTGGAAACTCAGGGTGAAACCCCAGTGTGGCAATTGCTTTATCTTCTCTTGCAAGATGTCTCAAAAACATCAGCTTCCCTGGTCCAAGGTTCATTCCCAATGCAGTCTTGGAGTAACTCAAGGAAGAGGAGGACCTGACTCAGTGAAATAATATCATCTGGGAACGATGCTGCCAGGTCTGCTGAGGACAGATGAAATGGTGCAAAGGAAGCCCCCATCGTGCCAGCAGCAGCAGCCTCATCAGCACCAGGGCTCATTTACCTTTGTAAAGCATCCATGGACACGCACCAGGGCAGAGCATTGCTGCTGCGAGCAAAGAACTGCTGATATCCAAATACACAGTTCACCTCCAGCCTCAGGGACTGGTGAGAGGGGCCCAGGCCCACCTGAGAGTGACCAGACCTGCTCTGGTAAAGGGATGAACCCCTCAGTGCCCCCCTCCTGGGGCAGAGTGGCTGGCCACACAGCTGCTGCTCTCCTTAGCTAGCACAGCTTCTGTCACCCCCAGCCCAGGCTCAGCTGCCTGAATTCATTGCTGGTGTTGGAGCCTCCCCAGGGCTGGGCAGCAACTGGGACAGTGATCCAGAGCACCAGACCGTCTGCCTGCCCTGGGCTGTCCTGCGTGGAGGGTGTGCTCAGCCAGTGCCAGAGATCCCCCAGCCAGGACGATGTCTGGCAGATGCAGACCCCCAAGGAGCTGTGCTCAAGAGCCCAGCACCTGGGTGAGGGAGAAGGCAGCCCAGAAAGATCAAATGCTTCAAACGTTTCTCTCCCAAGCTGAAAGGAAAATGAGTAAAGTCTTTTAAATGCCAGAGGCTATAAGAATCTTCCAGCCAGGCTCTCACAGCCAGCAGTGCTGCTCCCCAGGGTAATGTCCAGAGGGTCTCCAAGGGATGAGGAACTCCTTTGGCCTTGGCTCAGCCAGCTGTTCAGGCTGCTGTGGGGTTGCTCGAGCAGGTCAAACACACAAAGCCTCCCTGAGGAGCAGCACTTACTCTTCCTGCTCCAGTTCCTGGCCCTGTCCACATGGTCAGCATCACAGACATCGGGGTGGCTGCACTCTGCAGACTTCCTTCCCCAAAGCCCTTTTCTTTCAGCCCTCAACATCCAGATGGAGCGAACCAGATTCTCTGCACACGTGGCAACCAAATGAAATGGTTTCTTTGGCAACAATAATGAAAGATTGGAAAAAAAAAAATTTGCTTTCTGTCTCAAGTGACTTCAGCAGCCCAGGTAACACAGACTGGGAAGCAGAGACACTGCAAGCGTCTGACTTGAATTACTGCCTCTGATAGGAATCAGACATGCACTCCAGCATGTCTGCTGCACGTTTATTTATTTATTTGGGGGCTGATTGATTTAAAGACTCCCTATTGCCCGAGCAGCAGCATGGCACAATAATTCACTTGATCTCTGATTTATATTTCATGTTGAAGTGAAGCAGGATGCTTGCCCAGCACAAGACTAAGCTGTATATGCCAATAGCGTGCTCAGCAGCTTTGGAGAGTCTGGGTACGCACAGAAGTAAAAGCCGAAGCTGCAGAAGGGAGCAAGCACAAGATAAAAGCCCCGTTAAGCATCCAGACCTGCATGGCCAGGTTCACAAACAGAAATGGGGACTCACAGGTCACAGTCCCTATCTGCCTCTTCGCACAGTGCTCAGTCCCAGGCCATGTTTTCCAGCCAGGGTGCCTCCCCTTTCACCTTCTGCTCCACTCACCCCACAGCTCCAGCAGCAATCCAGGGGCCAGCAACATCCAGTCCTGAGCTCTCCAGAGTTTTCAGGGTGTTACACTGGAAAGCTTTGAGCCTTTTGCAGCTCAGCAGGAGAGTGCACAAGGTCTAAGGCATCCCCCACAACACCCACAGTTTGGGCCATGGTGGGCCACAGATTTCCTATCTGACCTTACACCAACTACCCCGGCAGCTCTGGCTGCAGCCTGTGAGGTAATTGTGCCTAATTTAGTCCCGCTGCATTTCTGTCTCCCATATGGGCAAAGGATCAAAGTGCTCCCACCCAAACTGCAAAGGCAAACAGGCCCCCAGGAATGTGAGACAAGAGGGGTCTCCTTGTCTGGGGGTCAACCACAGAGCCCCGCTTTCCCCCTGCCAGTATCCCCGTGGGAGCAAGGACAAGCAGTGACAACCCCCATGTCCCATCACCCAGAGGGCACCGGGGGCTTCAGGGGCTTTGCTACCATACCAGCAGTATCAAAAATAGATATAAGCTATTTCAAACATTTCTCCATCCTTTTCACAGAACTGGTACACAGAGAAGAGTTAAGATCTGCTATTCTCTGCTCTGCTTCCCACTTGTAAATACCTTCTAGAATTTAAGGAGGATAAAAATAGTCACATTCAACGGGAAGAGGAGCGAGCTCTTCAGAAGGTACCAAAACCACACAGAGCCGGTGCCCAAGCTCTTAACCAGCTGATCTCCTTCAAAGTATTGTTGAATGAGGTCTTAGCCTCATAATTTAAGGGGATGAAGTCCTTCCTAAGGTTGTAAAGATTTGGGTTTTCCAGATCTATTATTTTATATTAACTTCTCCTGGACAGCCTAATTAGATGAGGGGGAAAGGGCTGTTCCCTCCTCCTCGCATTATCTGGAGCCCTTTCTCCTCTCATAAGAGGTTTTATTTGTGCTGCACGGAAGATTTATCGACTGCCTTTATAGCCCTCCCTGCACTAAATCACACTCCTAATGGATAGCCTGAGGTAAGAGCACCACTGTTTATTTTATTATTTTTTTTAATCCATTGAATAGCGCAGTTACAGGCACACAGAGCTGGCAAGCTGAGCTCTGCCTCCTGCTCCTCCCCGGAGAGCAAAATTTTAAGACTCTCAAGTGGCCTTACTTGTACTGGCCAAAAACCACAAGACTCAGCTTGTGAAAGCCTCAGTGGGAGCATCTCAAGGTCCAAACACTTGTGACAACCCAGGGATGGCCAGAACAGAGAGGCAGCCTCTCCTGCTCACCCTCTGCTTTGGTGGGGAATTCACAGGGGTGTCACCAGCTCAAGGATCCCAAGTCTCTGTCCCCACAGAACAAATGACTTCCACCTTTGCCAGTGACTTGGAAGACATCCAAAGTCTGAGCTGAAGTTAAAAAGTCCCCATCATTTACCCTATGGTTTAGATGTTAAGAGTGCTGTTGTAAGTGCCAGATAAAGGCGAGGGAAAAAACCCACCTCATTTAAATCCAGGGATATTTGAAATCTGCTCCACCATCCCAGCTTTCAGGAAGCCAACATCCTTTTGGCAAACCTAGCTTGCAGGAGAACCCGTTAGGCACCAGAAGAGTCATTAATTCCCTACAAACAAGCTGTTAATCTGCTGTTGGGAAAACATTTCCCTGTTGTCCAGCAGAGCAATATGCAGAGCCCTTTCTCGAACAGAGATGTAACTCCTAACCATGTGTAAAACACAACAGACAACACGTCAGCAAGAATAACTCAAGTGACTCATTACAGGTTCCTCCCCAAGACTAGGAGTCAGGGCTGTCTAGCTTCTCAGCTTCAGTGTGGACACCAAGGATCTAAATGCTGCATGTTCTGCTCCTTCCAGCTCCCACTCAGTCAGTGTATGGATTTGAGGAGGAAAGGGACCACTTTCCTGCAGTCCTTCTTCAGACAAGAAGTTTTCTCCACTGCTTACAGCTGTCTGCTTGACAGGCAGAGCATGGTGAGCCCACTATACCCAACTCAGGGGAATCACCACCTCTACAGGAGTGTGTGTCAGCTCATCACCACTCTCATCTCCATCCATGCACACTGCCCAGCCAGTCCTGAACCCCCTGCTTTGCACAGGGCACATCAGGTACCTCAGCTTGCACGTTCCCCAAGGGAACTGCACAGTCACCTCCCAGTTGTTCTAACTCATCACCTTGAACTCAATCTTCTGCTTAATGAGGCCTTTTGGCATATAAATCTATGGGATTTATAACTTTGAGCAGAAGGAAAAAGGTAATTGGCATCTCTAATAGGACTTGCAAGAGAATATATGGGCCCAGGAGGGCCCAAAAGCAAAGCTGTGGTCCTGCTTAGTACAACAGGCTGGATGCAGAAAACAAGTGTAGAGGTTGGCAAGTCTGTTGGTGAAGGGTGGACAGCAAGGCCATCCCTCTAAGCCTGCCCTGTGACTGCTGGAGCCACAATGCAGCTCAGAGCTACCAAATTCATGGTCCCTTCACCTGCTTCAGAAGGTGCCCTGCTCGTGCTGCAAAGGCTGAGAGGATGGCAGACCCTCCTGGGAGCAAGGAGATGACAGATCCTCCTTGGAACAAGGAGATAGCAGACCCCGCAGGGAGCAGGGGAGGGTGGAGGCAGCCAGCACAGGCAGCAGCCAAGGCTGAGTCAAAGCCAGCATCCCACATGCAATTCCCAAAACCCAGCACCCCCGGCTGCCTCCTGAGTGCTCACATCTCCCGCTGCTCCCCAGATTTCTCCACTTCCAAGTGTCATCACAATTCAGGAGCATTTGCAGTCACTGGAGTTTCCCATCACTCACTTTCACCTGTGCCATTGTGCCACAGTGACTCCACATGAGATCACTGTCAGTGGCTGTCACTCACCCGTCACATCCGTGCTGCTGCAACAATTCCACCCCCCAGGAATCAACTTATTCCTCTTCCAGGGAGTGTTTCTGAAACTCCAGTCCATATTTTCCTTCCTTAACTTCACACCAGCAAAACTTGGGTTGAATAAGGAAAAAAACAGAAGCAGCTAAAATATATTTTGATCCCTTCCATCTCCTGGTAGAAAGAACAAATCCTGGACTTCCAGAGGTGCCTCCAGGCTTTTCACAGGCTCTCTGTCATTGAGTTTGTTAATGTCTGGATGCAGCCCTAGACATTAGCCAAAGCCTCAGCCTCTTCCAAAGGCTGCACAACGAGATTTAGAGATAGCAGAGGATCCTCCTTGCTTGGAGTGAAGAATGGGCACATACATGTGCATGTGACAAATGTTGAAAGATGCAAGCCATAGAATCATAGACTGGTTTGGGTTGGAAGGGACCTTTAAAAGCTCATCTAATCCAACCCCCGTGCAGGGAGCAGGGACATCTGCAGCTAGAGCAGGGTGCTCAGAACCCTATCCAACCTGACCTGGAATGGTTCTGGGGATGGGTCATTGACAGGTTTTGGGCAATCTGGGCCAGTGTTTCTCCACCCTTGGTGTAAAAAACATCTTTCTTCTCTCTAGTCTAAATCTACCCTCTTCAGTTGAAAACCATCACTGCTAAAAAGTCATTTGCTCCTGGGCAGAGGCACCCACTGGGCAGCTTCCCCCAGCTGTAGGGCAGCTCTTCCAACCAGGCTCTGCAAGCCTTTGCCAACAGCCATTGGGAAGCTTGATGCTGATGGACATCTTTTCAAATCTGGGAAAATGTCTGGATATAGAAATAAACTGACCCTTCCAGAGAGCAGCAGCATCCTTAAGCCCTAACCAATTTTGTCCTGCCACTCCATAATTTTGTCTTTCTTGGAACAGAAAGAAATGAGCTTAATGGAAAGCTACATTTTTCTTGCTCTTTCTTCATCTCAGTTTTATAAACCCCATTGGGAAGTAAAGCATATGAACAGAGACAGACAGCCTACTTGCTGCTGAAGTCCATCTTCAGGGTAAGACAGTAACAACCACCTAAAAGGGGGGGAGAGTTTGTTGGCCCTATACCCACTTGGCTTTTGCTGGTGATTCCTCCAGAGAGACAAGGGAGTAAACCCCTGTCAGAGACAACTTTTGACAAGTGATGCTTTTAAACTTCACCACATCTTTAGCCTGTCACAGAATATCTATACCATCTATGTAAAACCTTACACATAAATATTTAAGATTATGTATGTAAGATTATAAACAACATTTTCTATACATTAGCTAGTTATTAATTTCTGGGTGAAGGCAGAACTAAAAATCTCAGTGGCTCCCTTGCTTCTCTATACTGCTCTGAGTTTTAATCCCTCCTAAAACACACAGAGAAACACGGAAAACTCCTCGTGCCAACTCCATGCCAAATATTCCAGGCAACGTGAATCACACAGCCCCGACAGCACAGCCTGGGGAGGAACAAACCCCAGTTTTATTCATTCCCATTCCTCTTACCTGGGCAACCACGTGCTGTTCCTGCAGCATGCCAGCTTCCTCCTGCTCACAGGGATATTTCATACCCAAATTCAGCTCCCAAACTTGGGGGTTTTTCCAACACTTAAGAAGAAACTTAAAGCAGCTTGAACACTTCAGACCTTCTCCCTCTAACACTGGCCAGCTCCGGTAGCTGTGGCCAATTAATACTTCCTAAAAGCTTTTGATGTGCTGTTATCAAATGCATATTACACTGGGATTTTCATGGCATTTAAGTGGCTTTGAACGCCCCTGCTTCACCTGCTGGCAGGAGAAAGGGAGGGTTGCCAAAGCAGGGCAGGCAGAGCAACAGGGATTCTCACACTGCAGCTTCCTAGTAGTTAACTGTGCAGTTTTAAGTCTCTCAGAATGGTTTTGAAGACGAGGAGATGGGTGTGCTGGAACAGCCTCTCGAGCACGTCAGTTTTGATAACTCCTAACACTGAAAAAAAAAAGAAGCTGGAAAAAATTAGAAATGTTAAATAGTCATGAAATCTTCAGGATCCTGGAAATAATAAATAATCATGGTGGAGAGCAATTTCTCTTTTATTTTTCTTTCTGTTTATATATATATTTTTTTTGGTACAGCGACAGAGAGGAGAACAAAGAACTATTTGTTTCTTGATTCCTCATCTAGGAAGCGTAACTGGCTTGTGCCCCTGTGTTTCCTGCACAGCCAGGGCTGCCAGACCATTTAGTGCTCTGAGAGGAGCCATCCCCATCTCACAGCTCTGCTCTGTGGACTCTGGTTTACATTTAAACAGCAGATTAAACAGGGCTGCAGCAGTCCAGCCAACCTGCCGCAAGGGAAGACACGTGCCTGCAGATGACATTTACACCCTGGAGGAACCCACGCTCCAAACCACAAGTGCAGCAGAGCATCCTCTTCCTACCCTTCTGCAGTAAGTGACATCCAGTTTCCCAGCCAGGGTTTAGATTTGTTTGTTTGGTTTTTTTCCCAACAAGGGAAGACAAGCAGTAGCTCCATAATCATTTCTTCTTGATGTAGCCACCTCTGTGAGCTGGGAAGGAGTTTGCCCACAACTGGGATCCAAGCACAAGTTCTGTCTCATGGCACTTTGCTGACTCAGCAGCCGTGTTCCCATGGGATACAGCTGGACCCGTGCAGCTGTTTGTCACATCTGTCAAGTCTTTTGCAGACGTGTTGTTTCAGCCACTGGAAACTCCAGCTGTGACTCAAATGCAATAAAATGCTGCTGGACGTATGCAGCTCCTAACTGGCAGGTGAAGACCAGGCAGAGTTAGCATCCTCTAGTTTTAATTGCCCCCAAACTGCTATGTGGAGATATGTTCAGATTTAAAGAAAAAGATTAAAAAATCAACTGACACGTGAGCTGTACAGAGGAGGGTTTTTTTACTTCTCTCCCCCAGTTATGCGAGTGGGTGCTGATCTTTATACTTCTGAGGCTTAAAACACTTTACTTCTTGGCCCAGAAGTTTACAAAAACCTAAGGACCCATGAAGTAGACTTCTCCATTCCCAGCTCCTTCTGTACTCGCTGTAGGTACAAAACACAAACCTTGCAACACAACACACAGTCCAGTACATACCTTGAAGCAGCCTCACGTGTCCTTATCCCTGCTGCCTTCGCACTCCATCCCCCACAGCAGGGCTGACTCCACAACTCCAGCATCGAGCACGGCTCTCGGCTCACGTGGCTGCAAGACAAGGGATTCCCAGGAGAGAGGTCCATCAAAATCCTGCTACCCAAAGCAGTGAGCCAGCAGGTTCGGTGCACACCAGCATTGCTGTGGAAATCGGTCTCTGGCTCCTCCTGAGCCTCCACCTGGTGATGAAGTAGGTGGATGCTGTGAAGTTCTTCTCCTCCGCTCCCCACAGCTCTTGCTGCTTTGCCCAAGAGGCTGCTCCAGCACCTTCAGCTGGTTGCAGGTTGGGGACAGGGACTGTATGGTCTTCAAGGCAAGGGGGGCTTCTCCACTCATCCCACGTGCCAAGTAAGTGCTCCTTGGGTCTGTAGAACAACCGCTACCTTTCCTGTTTCTTCTTATTCTTGGCACCAAGGGTTTTGAATCATTTCCAACTGAGGTTAAAAGCATTTAAGAGTCTGTTTGCACAGTGGGTTGGGGTTTTTTGGATTTGGGGTTTGGGGCAACACACACTTCCACCAGCAGACACAAAAATATCCAAATGGCTTTTAGTTGAGGAAGTGTCTTCACATTCCTGAGAAAAAGCTCTAGAGTAAGATATTTTTCTCTTTGCATTTTACCTATTGCTTAGTTTTCACATTTCAGCTTCGTGTTTGAACGGTTACATCACACATCCCCTGCCTCGGGGGGGCAGGAAAACACGGACTAGAAAGAGCACAGCAATTCCCATCCCCTGGTTTCCTAGGCAGAGGACCAAAACACCGCTTGCAAAATACCCCTACTTTTATGCTACAAAAATACAATTAGGTTTTCAATTAAATTTTATTAATTTCACTTGTGGGAGTTTGCTAGCACAAGACAGCCGGAGGAGCTCCCAAGGGCTCTTCACTAACAACCCCTGCGCTAAGCCTCGCCCTTTCTGCAGCTACAGAAAGGGGGAAAAAATTATTTATTCCAAGTACCAGAACCCAAATTCTGCAGAGACATCTGCCACGAACCTTCCGTACGTCGTTAGCGCCGGGGAAGAAACTGGATTTACTCCCTGGACTGAAGTTTCCTATGCACACAACCCTGTGTTTGCCAAAGGGGGGCTCGAGCGGTGGCTCACAGACATGACGCAGACGGACAGACTGCTTCAACACCAGGACTCTCTGCTTTTTCTGAATACTGGCATCTCCCAAAAAAGAGAGCTTGCAGATTTAATTAAATTTTACTATTTTATTTGTGAAAAAACTACAAGCAGAATTCATAAATAGACATTTCTATTTAAAGCAGGAAAATGATAAAGTGGCTTCTAATAACAGTCGTGCACATGCCAGTAACAGGAATATATTAACATCTTTTATTTGCTAGACAAAGAGCAGTGTCCAATATAAATTTCCCAAAAACATTTAAGACCTGTGAATTTCTGACCAGTTCACAAAACCACCATTGACACTTTAGCATGAAGATTAAAACAAACCTAACAGGACTGTCAGCTCTAAAGACTTTACAGAGCGGAAAACCTTTCCAAAGCGTTATACAAGCTGTCTTTCTGGGCAAATGAAAAATATAGCTCGTATAATACATTAACATAAAAATCCACAAGATAAGATTATGTTTTGACATACTTAAACAAGCATTCTATATTTGTCTCCAACAAACAAAGCTAAGGAAATAATGTAACCATCTTTACACAGTAAATTAAGGTTACAAGTCATACACAAGAACAGAACTGCTTGCGCATTAAAAACTGTTCAGCTCCATTGTCATACTCTAAATGTTGGCTCTTAAAACCATTCGGTTACATACAAGCAAAGGTTATCATATAGTCAGCAATTAATAAATTTTCAATAATTTAAGTTTATGGTAGAGCTTAAAAAAGTAGACTGAGAATGATCTTGGTAAGGCAGGTGAAAACATCTCAGTGGAAATAAACTCACGGAAGCTGCTGCCCAATTTTTGATCTGTCCAATTTGAAACAAGCAAAGTGTTCCAATTAAAATAAATAGCCTGGCGGTGTAAAAACGCTGTCATTTTTCCTTTGCAGAACTACGTCAAACTGAGCGAGTCAGGCAAGCTGTGGTGGTGTCTCTGTGTGTGTGTGTGTGTCTGTGTAAGAGTTGAAACTCCGCTATCGTAACACTGTGCTTTACTTACCTGCTTTCTGTGCCACTGAACACCGCGAATCTGGTCCTTCCCCTACACTAGTGTTTGGTTTGGTTGGGTTGGGAAACGCGCTCCCCACCCAGAGCGGGATGAGCCACGGAGGTGGTGCGGAGGGCGGGCGCGTGCCGCAGGGATGCCGACTGCAGGAGTGAAGTATAAAAGCGAACGCTGTGTCCTTCGAATCCACAACACAACAGCTACGGATGAGGCCGGGGAGGTTCAACGCTTAGCTAGCAATTTCTACCCAACGCAGAATTACAGGTCACTCGTTCCAAAGAAACTTTCCCGCTTATTTATAGCGAGCTACTTTATCGAGGAGGCACGCCCAAGGAGAGGGATGTTACCGACTTCACCAGTAGCCATGAGTAGCTGGTTACGGTGTTAAAGCTTTTTCAACTGATCTACAGGTCCGTTTTCACTTGAAAAAAAGAAGCAATTTCCTGGTACACACAATGCTTTTGCTTTTTTTATTTCCTTTTTATTTTTACTTCACAAATTCCCAGATCCAAGGGAAGAAGGTGAGCGCACAGTTTGACTTGAAGCACCAGAATTAGCCCCACTGAAGGCAGAGGGAGCGGCTGCTTGCTCACGCTCTTCGCTGGATCACGGCCGAGATGCACGCAAGCCTAATTGATAATGGATCATTTATAAAGCAGTGCAAAATATACAAGTTCAGGGGCATCTTCAAAAAATCTCTCTTAAAAAATTATTCCAATACATTTCAGTAAAATAAATAAATATGGCTGACCAGTTTACCCTCCCTGAGACCCTTAAAGGAATAGTAAAAACTGGAAAAGGAATGTCTTTGCAATATCCCACTAATGTTAAAATGTGGATTGAGAAATTCATAGTATTTAAAACTATGTATAATAAATTGTCTTGATGCTCATAGGAAGCATCTGGTTTCCTTTGGTTCTTTAATAAATACTTTAAAAATGCTTAAAAAGGTAAAGACAGCCTATACTGTGAATATAAGCAGAATTAAGTCGGGGTGCCCACGTTAACGTATTCAGAGCAAAACCGCTGCTGCAAAGGCGCTGCCGCCGCACGTACCTCCGAGCAGGGGCTGTAACTGATCCCTTACTCAACACATTTCTGTCGCCAGTGTGGAAGGAACCGACGTCTGCTACTCAAAACCACAGAGATTTTAAAAAGAAATCTTAAATCAGTTGCCTCCACAAAGAGAAATTACTCTCGCTAAGCAAATAATTCACAATATAACGAGCTGGCACAAGGTTGTCAAAATGTGGCCCTCTTTCATCATACCCAAAAGTTATGCATTTGATGTCAAATGAAGCCACAGCCTCCGCGCCTGAAATTACTGCAAAGCACCCTGGGGCCACTAAATAAAGATGAAAAGCCAAAGAGCTTTGGGTTTTGTTGTTTGTTTTTCTTTTTTTTAAAAAAAAGTTTGTTTCATCTCTTCAGCCTAGTGTTTTAGCAGGATAATGCATGGAAGGTAAACTGTAAAGCAACACTAACAGGCCAGGAAAAGAAATTACAGTCTGAATAGCTTTAGAGCAAGAATGAAGGAGATGCTGGTCATGAGCACAAGCCACACGTGTCGCTCGCTTGCCAGCACGAAAGCTTTTCCCTGCTTTCGCTCCCACAGCAGGAGACCCAGAAGC
>VWZY01010801.1:188829-207765 GCA_013399075.1 Chloroceryle aenea
TACAAGAAGCAAAACCGTGTGTCCAGTACGTTTTAGCCATTGCTTAGGGAAGAAAGAGGGAAGGAACAACAGTGAGAACAGGTCCCATCCAGGTTCAAACCTTCAGGAACACTTTTCACCTAAGACCAGTTCCATTTCAGTTTCAGTACTTTCACAGAAGGGGACTGTCCCAGATCTTGAACTGTTCAATTATTAATTATTTTTTTTTTTCACTTCACAGTGTTTCAAGCACCAGCGTTTCCATGTATTGGTTTCAAATAACCCTTTATATATATTTATTTATATATATATTTATATATAATTNCTTTTCTTTAAAGTCTGTGATAATTACTGTGACATTTCCCACTGTGACTGCCAGCTGCTGTGCGGTACTTCTGTCCACATTTTTCAGTCTGGGTCTAAAACAGAATGAGAGAACATTTATAAAAAGGATAAAAATAAACGAGAAAGGAAGCATTTATTAGAAAAAGCATTCAACAACAAACACGGTCTGACTCGTCCTCCCCCAGTCTGCTCAGGTGGCAGTAACTGGGAGGCAGCAGCAAGTACTGCACAACAGAGGTTTGACCTTCGGCTCCCCACGGCAGCAAGGAAAAACCTGTCCTGCAGAGCTCTGCAAAGGGTGCTCTGCTCGAGACTTATCCCCAATCCAACTCTGCCAGAAAGGAGGACACTACAGCAGAGCCAAGCGGACAGGAGCCAGACAGACCGAAGGATCTCCTCCCCAAGGGGCAGATGAAAGAGCTCTCTTATCTCAATTCACCATCGCATCATGTGCCCTGATGTTATGAGACAAGGCTGCGACTCTGCAATACAAAACCACATGAAAGCATTTGACCACAGCTCTTTCATTCCCATATTGGAACTCTGCAGCTGGAAACAACACAGGCACCGGGACAACTTGGCTTCTCTTTCAACTGCTTTAAGCTTATACAAATCAGATGCCCAATCAGCCTATGTATAAAAGCACTCAAAATGTTCCCTCTGGAACTGAGGCTATTGTAAATAACATCCAGAAAGTACAACGGTATTTCTTGCAGCTAATGCTTTTGGTTGGGAAAGGGAAAAAAAAATAAAAAATTAAAACCACCAGAAAAGAACACACTGGTATTTATAGCTCAGGATTATCTCAGTAATTTGCATGCTGTGCTATCATTCAATTAGTAATGTAGCTAATAAGGGTCTAGACTCTAGGAAGCTGACATTTCTGCACATTTCAGGGGCTGGCCCAAATCTCTGATACAACAAACCTTGGACACTCCTCCAGCTACCAGCAAATTCCAAGTCAGCTGCTGTGACTGCTGCAATTTACAGCTTTTGCTCCTAATTAAGGGTCAGGCTTAAGCAGCGGAAAATTCCCAATAGGGAAATTAAAAAGGAGAGTCTTTATACATCAGTGAGAAGCAGCTTGCTGAGAGCTGCCTTAGTCCGAGGGATGGAGGGAAGGTTAGTTTACTTTGGGAACAAGCTCCAGCTTTTAAAACCAATTTGTTTTTCCTCCTCCTCATTCCCAGCACACTAGGCTAGTGTGGTCTAAAACAAAACAACTTTAAAAAAAGAGGAAATTAAGCTGACTTTGTATTTGCCACTCAATGGTTTGTAGTGGTAAGTTAACACAGGGAAAGTCCTTAAGTAGTAGCTATCCAAGTGGTATTCTAGAACTAGACTGAATAGAAACAAGCCTTAAGGAAGGATGTGCAGCTTCAAAAAGAGACCAGCTGTATTTCTGCAAACTTCTGTACCAAAAAAAGAAGTTACTGCACCCAAAAGTACTACTTTCTGTATCTAACCTAGGAAGCCGTTCCACTTTTTAACAAGTACCACAGGAAAAACATTTCTAATCAATAGAAAATACAATTAAAACACTGCTGGGTGGAGATAACCCTCTGTAAAACCTCCTACTTCAAAGAGCCCCTTCGTTTAGGGTCCGGCCTTTCCAACCCCCAGCCGTGCTGGGTGAATTCCCGCAGCAGCGAGACACACGCCCCCGCCTATGCGCTGTACGTACGCACTTACAGGAGCTGGCAAATTCAACACGTAACCACAGGCTAGATGAAATGATGTCACCGTGGTGGGGGGTAAGAAGAGAGGCCAGCTAGCTCAGCATGCTTTGTAGTTTCCGTTGGCTTTCAGATAAGGTCTGGGCAGACCCGGGCTGCCCCCCAAGGGCAAACACGGCAGCGAGTGTTCCCGGAAGCGTAGTACGTGGATGTATTTTCCTCCCTAAGCCCCGAGTTCCTCTAGGAAACCCAGATCTTCCTGTAATTTGCCTGGGTCGTTTGTATTCTCTTGTACTCAGAAATAGCCAAAAAATGCAGGCTCAGATACCGGAACAGACCTTACTGCCTCCATCTCTCTGCAAGGTTGAACGTGCACTCCTGCTATTGCTTGTCAAAAGTCAGCTCTGAGTGTCATATCTGGGGGGGTGGAGAGAAGCAGCTGATTTGGCCCAAGCTAAAAGGGTTATGACCAAATAAAAAATGTGTTTCAAAACTACCAATCTGAAAGCACGCAGGAAGGAATAAACCAAGATATTTTGTCAGAAACGGGCATGGTATCCAAGAAGTTCAAACTGGGTTTCTTACAAATTCAGGAGATGCTTGTAAGACAATTGACAAAAATACAATTAAGAAATCTGGACATGAAAAAAACCTAAATAGTTAATTTGTGAGTCAGTAAAAATCAGAGATTTTTAAAGAGACTCTTGAGAGCACTCCTGAGGGCAGTGAAGTGCAAGAAAAGTTCCACCAAACACTTACAAGGACAGTTTAGGAACCGAAGACGATGATGTAGCCCTTCAAGTTATCCAGCTAGACCCGAGACTATTAAGGATTAATTAGGAATGTCAAAAACTTGCTACAAAACACAGACTAAAAGACTCTGCAGTAAACAGAATGAATCCCTCAATGAGTAAAAAACAAGTATTTGATGTAATCTATTAATCTACTATTACATCATCAGTCAACTGAATCAAGTCTTCTGCACCCTAAGTCTCCGAGTCAATGCCATTCAGCAGGGTGATCAATATTTATTGCCCATGTGCTTGACAACTGTTTGCTGTTAACTAATATTGCTTTAGTCCACAGGGCTTCACTATCAAATACTTATTACAGCACATTTTATAAGGAGATGCAGCTCTTTTATAGCCCACATAGGTGAAACGTCCTGTTGAATTCTGCCTCTTGTAGCTCTCCAAGTTCAAGAATATAAAAACTTGTTATTTGATGATGAATTTTTAAAGAAATAAAGCCCAAGATACCACTTTAAAAAAGCAAGCATAGAGTATCAGTAAGAATAAACCTCTCTGCATAGACAGCTACTCCTTGGAACCTTAGGTGAACATGAAACCAACCATTCATGCTTTTAGTTGGTAGCAAGGTTCTAGCAAATCTGCTCATGCAGTCTTTTAATTCCTGTATACTTGGAAAAATTATCTTGACAATTACAGTGACTGAATTACAGATAAGGAAGGAAAAAAAGCAACCTTTGTGACTGCTATCGAGTGATGATAAGAGTTTGATAAAGACCACTATGATTGCTGGTTAATGTTTTTCCTTCCCTGTTTCACGGCCAAAGCATTACTGCCCAATTCACAGTAAGATTATTTCAGAGGAGAAACAAAAACTGAACAGACAACAGAACAAGTATCCCCAGCGCTTGAATATGGCCTCACGAGCAACATTTGAGGGCTTGGAGATGGAGAAGGTTTGTAGCCACAGGTGGTCTTGCCATACTAATGCTGGCAGACCCCGTGGGTTAGTAACTCTGTCTCTGCCCATCAAAAACAGTGCCTGCTATTTAACTCAGTTCTTGGCTATCGAGAGCTTAACTTTATACTAAAGTTACCTTGAAGTGTGATTTGAGTCGCTGTTCTTCGTTGTAGTATTCCCAGACTGTATGCTGTTCGCTTCGCTGGGAGGGTCTTTCACAATATCTGACTTTGGTCTGAGAAGGGGAGGGAAGAGGGAGAGGATGACTCAGTTTAACTGCACAGTTCATCAATGCACAGTGCTACGGAAATCACTCTGCGTTTAATAGCTCATCCTCCAAACTTACTTAGTCTTCTTGTTAGTGTTCTTCTTCGTAACACTCGGACTGATTTCCTTCTCTTTGTCAGGTTTTTCTTTGTCTTGTTTTTCCACTTTCTCCTTCTTCTCCTTCTTAGGCGGTGGTGGGGTTGCGTATTGCTGGGCAACTTGTTGTGCCACCAACTGAGAGTTTATTCTAGGTTTTCTATGACAATAAAGAGAGAGATCCATAGTCAGTTTTATATAGTAAAAGTCATTTCACCAAAAGCAGTATGAAGGTTTATTTCAGCAACCAGGGAAGAATATTCCACTCGCAAAGAACCAAATAGATGCCCTTACTTAATGAGAAGTACAACTGCTGACACCAAGCAAGACAGAGCTTCTAAAATTAACAAACACTCCACGCTGCTGTTTCATCAGTTTTGAGCCTCATCTAACATTCTTAAGTATAATGCTCCCTTTCTTTCCATCTATAACATGAAATCACAGCCAAGCTGGGGCGGGGGGGGGACAACAGTGAAAAAGAAGCTTTCAAGAAGTTGCTAGCCATGCACTATGGCTACACTTTAAAAGAAGGAACAGCAAGAGTGATAAAAATAAGTTTCCTGATAAACACTGCTCTCCAGCCGATCTTTGAATTCAGTTTTTCAAATGAGCTCCCGATTCCCTGAAGCAGCAAACCTCACACAAACAACAAAGAACAAGAGAAGGTAATTGAGATGACTGTGTCCCGAGGGCTGGGACCGAAGCTCGCTGGCAGGAGCGCAGAAGACAAGCAGCCATTCACGCTTCCAAGGGGAACCGCGGTGCCAGCCTCCGACACACCATCCTCACACCATTGTCTGAGCACCGCTGGGGACTGCAGGCAAAACACACAAGCAAGCTGTCTTACAAAGACCATTTCCATTTCCAATTTTGATGAGACAAAAAAGGTAACTTGGCACGTAACCAATACCTGTGCTATCGGTCCTCGCATAGCTTGTGGGTATTTGTCCCTCCTCTCTCCCACATTCCTCATCCAAACTCTCACCTCCACTCAACTCTAAACCTCTCCCTCCTGACCTGGTGTATCACCAACCAGTTTATACTCTGACTATTCACGATCAATTTCACTCCTTCAACGTGCCAGAAATATCTATGCTCCCTGTGTCCACACAACTTGGAGGTGGGGGGAGAAAACCAGGTTACCAACACCTCCATTAACTGTCCATTGCAGCAGCTGCTCGAGCTTGTCCATTGCCATTCTATTGACAATAAATACAATTCACATCTTCTGCACAGATCAGACTACAACAGATGGCCAATGAAAGCAATATGCAAGTATTGTTAAGTCTACAGCTGGAGGGTTTCTTCTGCAGAGCTCTGTATCTGCACCCAGTTTTCACTACAAAAACCTAGAGAGATTTTAAGAAGCTGCTTAGTGGTTTTATGTATTTAAAAACAAAACACAAATTCCTTACATCTAACATCTGCATTTAGAGATGATAAAGACAACAGAACACCTAGAGAAGTTCTATTCCCTGTCACAGGAAATTCCAAGTTATCTAATAAGCCTCTCTTGTCACTGCTTTTCTGCATAATGGTACCAAGATGCTCTTACTGAATCCAGATATACTCAAAATATTTAATTTCACTACCCCAGTTTATTATCAAGTCCATGCAACAGGTTGTAATCAGACCCATCTCAGCGTGACTAGCATTTGGATTTTTCACCCAGAATAGAAACTATAACTCATTTTATGCTATGATCTACACACACTTTTTGAGTGAACAAAGATGATCTGGTCTTCAGCCTTAAATAATTATGATGCTGAAATATCTTGTAATTAGACCAAGCAGTTAGTTCCCTGTTCCACAGAACAGTGAAGGTTTTTTGCATCCTTGCATTTAAAGTCCCATATACAGCAATTTTTGTCTGTAAAACTGAGAATAAACACGTAAGAAAAAGTGGTTTGGTTACAGAGAAAAGATGTTCAGATTGATGCAACCACACTAAAAGCTGACAACAGTAGCTTGTGTCAAGCAACTTGCTTGTGCCTACTCAAAAAAAAAAAGATAAAGTGTCGAGAAATCTTCAAAGAAAGGGCAGATACCATCTCCCTACACGATCATACATGATTAACCTCACTGCGTGAAGCTGCCACTTCTACCCAGGCTTACAGTTATTTGCTGTTTACACAACCAGCTAAGTCAGAAACCTGAGCCATTCATGGGAAATCCCAATTGAAGAATCCGAGAGCACCTTCAGGTTTTTCTACTTTGCATGACTCTGATGGATCTGCCTGCGATGTTATTTCCAACCCCCACCACCACCGAGCTGCTGCTCCTGTTGCAGGAGCTCTGTGCTGCTTCCATGAAGATACAAAGTATAAATGGAAACTTCAGCTAAACTGAAATTAAATGAAGATACATAAATAAACCACACTGCATATCCCTAGAGAAGGATGGAATCCAAAAAAAAGACCAGCCTTATAATGCTCCTGCCAAGACACTGCCCCGTGCTCTTCTGCCCTTATCTGTGCCTGTGACAGCACAGTACATTTGTTGAGTTTTATTACATTTTATTTTATTAAGTTCTCATTTTCTGGCCAGCCACTGATCTGGCACAACTTCTCCGAAGCCTGTATTTACAGAGTCCTTCTTCCACACCATGAGGGCTGGCTGGAAATGGCAAACCCCAAACTGAAAGTGAAGGGAGCAGGCAGCAGCGTGCACAGGCAGGGACCTGCGGGAGGGGGGACCAGCCCTGCTGATGGGGTTTCTCCTGCCCCACTGAGAATGGGAGCAGAAAGCTGCTGAGACTTTGGTCAACACTGAGTATGTTTCAAGATCTGCTGTACTACTAGAACAGATTGATTTTCTTTTTTTTTTAAATAAAGCAAATAACCCAATGCTTTCCAATACCCAATTTGATCATTTCACTCACACTAGCAGCAAACTTATGAAAGTTAAAAACCACTTTAAGCCATGGGCAAACTAATAGTAATAATAATAAGAGTAATAAAATCCTTCAAATAAGGCCCAGACTGCCACTCCAGCCAGGATACACTGGTTACAAGCCCCTGAGAAAACCTCCAAGCTAAGTGAGTAGAGCAGCACGTGTTTAACCACAGCAGGCTATAACCATAGTAGTATCCACAATCCAGTCAAGCAACTGCAAGATCCAAAACCTGCTCCAAGTTTCCCTGCCTACCAACACCACGCTGCAACGGCTAACACTGATCTATAATCTACACTCCCAGCACAGCTCAGCCCCCCAGACACCGCTCCTGCCTCGACAGCCACCCGTGCCATGTCTTGGTCACACTGTTTGTCACAGCAGCCAACACTCCTCAGGAGTGCTGTGAATTCTCCAGCTGTGGCAGTGAGTAGCTTGTGTTGCCTTCTAGAAATAAGAAAAAGAGTAAATTCAATAATACTTTGCAGGGAATACAAATCTGAGACTCCCTGACCCTAATTTTGTTCTAGCTGACCTTTTTTTATTAAAAAAAAATATATAATTCTGGGCAATCTCCAAAGAGAATGCTTCAACTATTATTACACTAAAAGAAGCGACCACTTGAGCAGAATAACCTGAACAGAAAGTTGGAAACTGTTGAATTTTCTGTAACAACAAACAGCCACAGAAACAAGTATTAACCATTTTTACTCCCCAAACCACTTCCTTCCTGTAAACATTAATCAGTGCATATAAACAACAAATACATCTAAGTGACAAAATTCAAACCTCAGCTTAGCCTCATCCAAGCTTTCTAAGCAGCACTTGTGCTTCTGACTATATTGTCATTTACTAGAAGGTTTAAGGTATCAACATTCCACAAACCACAGCTAACAAGTTCCAGTTGCCAGGAAATTATTTGAAGAGATGCAGTACTGAGCATTACACTTGATTCTTGAATTCCTAAGCAGACATCAAATGCTGAGCCACAGTGCTCTGCTGCTTCTTGCAGGCCACCAGCTCTTCCTAATGAGAGGAAAAAGATTCCCATTTTCTGTATCTGCTCCCCAGTCTGTTCTGGGTCTCCTCTGACATCAGCAGCACTCAACATCTGCTGCTAGAAACTCTGCTCGATTCACCCCACCCGTGTCCTTACAAACCAAAAGATGCTACTACACCTTGGTGGCCACCACTACACCTACTCTGCACCTACTATCAGCTGAGTGCTTTCAACAGCAGAGAAGCCCATACCATTCTGTAACACTTGCCAGCAGATGATGGCAACAGATGAACATTTTAAGAACAAATTTTCAGTGCAGGTACCGAAATAGGTGTGTTTCCTTCTACCTGAACATTAGGATCAAGTTATGCTTCCCTTGGACTATTCACCCCTAATTTAAGTGACAGCCTAGGTGAAGCATCAACCATCAAGAGCCAACATTGTTATGACAAATAAATGAACACATCCTTTCTCTTTTTCAACATGAAGAGGATTGTCTTCTCCCCTCCTAAAACTAGCAGCAATTCAGTTGTGCTTTCTAAGTTCTGTGCAGCAACATAAACCGTTTCCCGTTAGGTAAACTGGAGTTCACATCACAGGAGCAGACACTTGTGCAATTCCTGATCTTTGCAGCAAGGACGTATTGATGAACAAAAAAAGCTGAAATACATTTGTCTATTCCAAGTGTGGGTTTGGCACCATCGAGTATCATAAATGATGCACACAAATGTTTACTACATGTTAGTAGCAGACCTGCACAGAAACATTATGCCTGAAAATACTTTACCCTCTGATTGTCACATGAAGTGACACTGGGACGCCTGGCTCATGGGAAGTGGAATAAATGCAAGAACTTTTCTGTTGAAGCTACTGCAGTCTTGAAATTACAAACAAACACCAAAAAAACACACAACCACACTGGAGTTTTAAGGTTGTGGCAGGTATCTTACAGCATTCCACTACTTGCATTTCCTTCTGGATCTCCAAGCTTCCCTTTAAAGCTTGTCTCGGGACCAAATCCAGAGCACTGACACCCAGGAACTCATTTGCTCCATTCCCAACCCCTCCAACAGGGCTTAGGAGTAGAGCAGCACAAATCACCAGACATCCAACAACACATTGTTACTCAGATGTGGATTTCAGCAGGGATATAGGAGGATAACTTGCACATAGTTTTTGTGAGACCCTAATTTCTCTTATCTGTTTGGGATTTCTTTGGTCCCACCGTCTTGGGGAAAGGCAAGTCACTCTCCTCCTGCAGACACCGTGGGGCAGACACCGTGGGGCAGAGGCAGTGGCTGCCTTTATCCCCACACACAGACCTTGAAGGACTCCGGCAATCCCCAGAAGCGTGGATCTAATTACAACGCCTCTTCCTTTCCTACAGCTATGTTATCAGGAGAATGGAAGTGGCATCGAGTGGGATTTCAGAGTCAAAAACCTCATGTAACGAGAAGTAGGGAGGATTTGGATAATTTCATGCTGTTCTGGCTTTGATGCAGGCGGCGATAGCAGCGAACCTCTGCGCAGCTCGCCGCTGCTTTGAGGAAATCTGTTTCATACACCGTGCAGTGTGGAGTACATGATTATTTTTTTCATCCCAGTCACACACCAGCCTTCACCCAGAGAACAACACAAAAACAAGACTAAAAGTATTTATGTGAGTGTTTATAAAACAGTGCTGGAATGTGCTACTGACCCAAGCACACTTCTGAGTGATACTGGAGAGCAAGGTCAGAAAATAACCCATGAACACTTTAAAAACAACCCAAACATCTCCTTGAAAGAATTTTATATCCAGAAGAACCAAAGCTTTGGAGAAATTAAGCCATAAACATGATGGGGTGAGCACTCCTTCTTGCATGCATATTTTCCAGCTCATTTGTGATGACCACACAGTCCTTTCGAGCAACAAGAAAAATGGATGAATGGGCAAATTGTCCTCAGTGTAGAACAGTATGGAAGCTGCACACGTTTATCTGAGAAGCTCTCTGTGTAATACAAGACCACAAGGCAATAATAAAAACAGTAAAAGAGGACAAACATTCAGAGATATGTGACGGAGCAATATTTTGTTGAAAGAAGAGAATTTTCCTTTAATGCTGATGTGATAATGCTGTGTTTTGATTTAGAAGAGAGATGTTGAAAAATACAGAAATTAATCTAAGGAACATCCTCTTCTGAGCTGCAGGTACTGGGTTTTCACAGGACCACCAGCAGGACAGGGCTATCTTTCAGCTGAAGAAAACATGTGCTACTGACCTTACCCAGAAGGGCACAGCAATGTTTATCAAAAACTGTTAAGCCTGAATATTTTGGGAAAAAAAGGTAAAGAAAATAAAAGCTTTACACAAGTAAAACAATAGCTTGCTGCAGAATAAACCAAGCACATTTCAAAGTGTATGACTACCTCCAGAAAGCCTCCAACCAACTGTTCAATGTCCTCCTCTTGTTTGCTATCTCCTCGGAAGATCCAAGAATAGGCAACAGAGAGATAAAGGAGCCTCAGCTTTTTGAGAACTACTTCTGGCCACGACAATAAACCTTGAGCTGGAGTTCAGATTTCAACAGAAGAGGATTTTAAACACCAGGTGGTTTTAGACTCCAGGTCCTTTTTCACACTTTGAACACCACTAGACAGTACTTCTTGTTTTAAGCTTTGAAACGTCCAAAATTATTTGCAGAACTTAATACTTAGTGATCCAACACATCTGTCAGCTCTCTGTCTTTTAGGATGAAAACCTGCTTTTTGTCAATCCCCACACACACACTCTTTTTTTTTTTACATCAGATTTAGATTTGGAAAGTTAAATTCCCAGAATTGCCACTGCACAGATTTGGCCACTCACACTTCTGAATTTTCTAGTGAAAACAGGCTGAAAATCACAAATCCAGCACCAAGAATCCCCAGAACTGGTCTATGAAGCTATCTGACTGCTCAATAGCACTGTGTAATGAGTTTTTTGATACTCTTACACTCCTTTTTTAAAATATACATTGTGTCTTATAATCCCATTACAAAACAGTCTAAAGTCAGGGCCAGGTGATGTTTTTGGGACCAGAATTTTGCCATCCCAAAGCTGAGTAGTCACATAATTCCTCAAAACACTCAATCTAATGCAGTACAGAACTGGAAACTGCAAATACCATTTGCAGGCACTACCATAAATCCAAATGTGAAAGCAAATCAAGACCATCCACTTTCTATCAAATTAAATAAGAAACATTTTATAGGGTGCTCCTTGCACAGCCAGACTTTGGACCTCCTGGGCCACCACCAAGAAACAAGCCCCAAGCCAGAGAATGGGGCTATTTGGGAATTTGTTGGACAATCTTTAGTGCTTTCATTTTTACAAGCAGATGGAACAGGCACAGAACTTCTCTCTTGTTTATAGTTCATTTGTTGTTTAGTTGTTTTGTTTTCAGGGGAAATTGATAAATCCCAGCCTGGGCTTCTTGGTTAACAAGTTAAGCACTGAGCCTGAGAGTGCTCCTAAATCTACACATTTTCCACTCAGTCTCTGCTTACCTTACTGCTCAGGGTCTTTGTCCTTCTCTGCCACACAACCCTATAAAAATAAATCAAAAAAAGATGTCTAATATTGTATGGTGCATGTTTTGTACTACGGCTTCATCCTCCTAGGCCTCTGTGGAGAGTTCATGACACCAAGTAGTGTGAGATTGCAGCAAACAAAAGCTTCTGCACACTCCAGAGAACGAAGGGCCATCCCTACAGAGTCTCCTCCAAAACAGCACTTCAAGAGCAACAGTTCTCCTCTTTTGAAGCTCTTCAACTTGAAATCACAAGATGGTAATAGGAAGAGTTAAACACAAGTTGTCCCTCACGCTTCTCTGACAGCAGAGCAGGGATGGAAAAAGCAGTGATGGTGAATAACAATGCTGAGTGTCTTTATTGGAAGAGGTTTACTCAACTGCTAATACCGTAGCATTTAACTGACTGTGTCTGCAGGAAGCAAAACAGAAGTCAAGCTGAAGTTTGGGAAGAAATACTTCTGTTTGCCCTTTTAGCCTAAGATCCTCCCTGGAAGCTGGCACAGTGCTGGCAGTCCCGCCCATCTTCTCATCTGTAGCACCTACCTAAGCTGCAACAGGAGATCATTTCACATCTAATCTGCAGCAGCTAACAAGTGCCAGCAGAAGCCCTGAGGCTGCCCAGCAGATGCTCACCCTGCAGGTGCTTTCTCTGCCTAGTCCAAATCCCTGGAAGAGGCTCATTCCAGTGACAGCAACTGCTCCAGACAGGTCTCAGCTCCATCCCTGGAGCTACAGGCAGAGGCTGCAGCTCCCATGCATGTCCTTGCTGGCACTGCAGGAGGTTGTGGGTGTGTGTATGTGTGTATGTACACACACACGTATCCATATACACACAGACACCCCCCAGCCAGGCAGCGCTGAAGAGCCGTGTACTCCGAGTAGGGACTGTGCCTCTGTTTGTCTGCTGGAATTACTTCCAACAAGAACATCTTCTAAGGACTAGGAGAAACTCCGAGTTCACTTTTTTTTTTGACTTCACTAAAAATTAAACTACATAAATGTAAAATTCATAAAGAACTGGCAAAATACCAAATTCACCAAATTTTAAGCACATTTTTTTTCTTGTTTGCTGGGGAAGTAGAGCTGTCCAAATGGTCATGACTTTACTATGCTTACAAATATTATAAAACTGCTTGTAATTCATGACTCTATCTAAAACATCCAGGACAAAAGTACGTAGCCAGAATTGCTTTTTTTTTTTTTTCAGATGTTTTCTTGCTCCACACAAGTAATTTTCTACGATTTTTTTTTTAATGGCCTATTTAAAAAAAACTAAATCTGAAATTAAGACTTTAAAAAAGCACCATACATCTCTCCTGCTTAAAACAAAATCTGCAATACGTAATAGATTAAAACAGCATCAACTCCCAGTTGCAACATCACCTCAAATTCCAGCTAGACAACTTTACAACTCCCCTTCTTGCTCTCTGCTGAAGCATTTGCTTACCACCAGCAGCAGTCAGGTCCACAGCTAAGCATCCAGAACAAACACACTGCCTCCTATTCATTCATTACATTTGTCAGGAAGAAGTCCTGCAGCTGTAGAAAAACTGTGCTAATATACACAAAATCCACAACCGAGCGCTTATGAGATGAGATGTAACTGTAAATATGAAGATCACACCAAGACCAAACCTGAACTGATGGCCTTGCAATTACTAAATCATTTTTCTAAGGTATTCCAATTTCTTTGGCCACCAATAATTTCAGTCATATGTTGGAAGTGCTGCACGAGTTTCATTTCTAGAAACTCATTACAAGCAACTGCCCTCATCATGCTATTGACCCATTTGCTGCTCTCTTTGGAGCTTCAGTTTAATCCATCACTGGAAATTCAAATCAGTACCTCAGCAGGCCACACACTGGAAAGATAAAATTTCTTGTGCAGCTGCTTCTGGTGTTTTTATCTACGGACACACCTTACTGCAAAATACCAAGTGTTCCATGATTTACAAGGACTTACAAAATAGTTATGGAAAATTCACTATCTCAGCACAAAATTTACTTGCCTACTACCACCAGAACGATGATAAAACTAAGGTCATTTCACTTGCTTGTCAAAAATAAGCTGCTCTCACTAGCAAAAATTTGAGTGTGTTCATAAAGCTGGCAGCAATGAAGATGTGTGTAATAAAATACTCAGATTTACAACGATGCCAATTACTTAAATATTTTTTCCTCTTTGCCTGTTTATTAAGCAATGCATAGCCCAGAGGAAAGCAAAGTGGCCCAAAATTTCCTGCTGAGTAACTAGGTACAGTTGGCAGCATGAGGGTATAAATGAGTCTGGTGAAAATTTAACATGTAGATTCCCCAAAGCAAATGCTCATGGCTGTAGTATTATGAATTTAAATAATTACATCTCTTTTTTTTCTACAGAAAATAATAGTTATAGTAACTCTAAAGCTAAAAATCAGGATGGTCAGACTTGGTGTTTTATCTCTGCTGCTATACACAACCATATTTCTGTTTCAGACACTGAAATTCTGAGCAGAAATGGAAATTGTCACACATGCACTATCCTTTAATCCAGTTTAAGGTGTGCCTTCTGGAAGCATCTGCCTCCAGTTTGGGGATGCTTCAGTTTCATGCTTCAAAATCAAAGCAGGAGAGACGCCAAGCTTAGAAAACAAGCAAGAAAAGGGAGAAATGCTGGTAAAATGAGCTTCCTACTGAGAGACATTAGGTATATTCTGAAGTTGATCTCCTCAAAATCCTGTACTAAGTAGTAAAATACATTTACAAAAGCATCCTTCTTTAAGGTGTGCTATTGTGCAAGCACATAGGAAACCCCCTACTTTTACAGGATGAGCTACAAGAGCTTTCTCTCTTTAAATACACTCATTCATCTCCAAATTTGAACACACAGTGCCTATTAACGTGGCATCACATACAGTACCATTTCCAAAGAAGCCTGGCAATGTTGGGGCTTGGATTTCTTTTTTTTTAAGGGGAAAAAAAAAGTAAAATGGTCCTCTTTATGTATGCCAAATATCAACAGTTAAATAATGTGTCTAGAACAGCACCTGCTGTATAGCTACAGTTGAATAGGCTTTGAGGTGCACACCAGCATCAAGTGGTCCAGAATTTGTGTTTTGACAACACACTTCCAACACCAGTAACTTTTATTAGTGAATGGAAGGTCAATTTAAAACTTAGAAATAAAGTGAATTTCTCTAAGATTGGAGACGGACACCTTAAAATTTAGAACCAGTTTTAAAATGAGGTTTGATGCAGAGAGAATGAGAGTTGTTTGGGGGGGTGTTTTGCTTTCTTCCTTCCTCTTGCAATCGCTATCACCCTTTCAAATCCTGTCCTAAGATCAGTACTAAGAGGACAAGAACATGAGTGCTGGTCACTAGCAGAAACTACATAGCTGGGTTCCCAGCCACAGAAGCCTGATGCTTAAATTTACATAATTACTACTCCTGAAGAAAAGCAGCTAACCCCAAAGCCTAACCTTCAGCTAGAGAGGCACCATAGTTTTGCTTAAAAACTACTAAAGAAATTTCTACTGAGTAATTCTACGAGTTTTAAGAAGTCCCCTGGAAATGCAGGGCTCGGCTGGTTTATCAGAGTAAAAGTTCCCTGTCCTTGCATGACACTGGAACACCATTCACTCAGAAAAAAACCCTAACTTCTCCATCATTTATCAACCAGGCTAAGTTCAGACAGAAGCAAAATGAGATACTACCATTTCTACAACAGATGCTGAGGAGTCTCAGTAGGCACTAAATCTTTAGGGATGCCATGAAAAAAAGCCAATTGAGCAAGGCAGTAATTCTAATTCAGCTACAGCAGGCAGCAGAGCCTTTACCTAAATGAAATTGAATTTTTCCAGCAAGCAAAACACTTGATTTAAAAAAAAAACAACAAAAACAAAAAACCCAACACCACACAACAACAACAAAACTCGAATTACAGGATTTCCTTTCATATGAAAGAGACATTTCAAGAGTCCTTGAACAACCAGGAACACAGCTTTGCAGACAAAGCTCCAGCCTGCAGCAGCTATGCCATTTAAGAGATACTTCAGAGCTGCTGAGATGAGGAGCAGACGCTGTTCTGCTGCTCCCCAGCACCACTTGGAAGTCAACACCACACCAGGCAGCAGTACGGGGAGCTGGTACCTGCTGGTATCAGTAAGTGGCACCCCACCCACTCTTTCATACCATCAATTTTGCTATCACCCTTTCAAATACTGTCCTAAAACCAGTACTGCTGCCTGGTTCAGCACAAGCTGTAATGAAACAGTCACTGTCCATGACTTAATAAATCACTTTGCTTTTCTTAACACAATAGGAATTAAGACAATCTGAAGGACGAGGAGGCAGCAGGACGTGCATTTTCAACAGGCTACCATGTGCCGAGGAGCTTTTAACAACACTGTGTCCTCTGAACTCCATCAGAGAACCAAACACAGATGTACAAGTGACATTTCGAGGTGTCCAGCTCCACCCAGGCAGCACAACATGCTGCAATCCTGGGCACACACACTGTTGCCCAGCAAAGCTGAAGGAGAAATCAGGCTCTGGGCTGCCATTGGTAGCTGCAGTTCAAGCACCATGGGAACAAAAGAGCCTGAGAACACACAAACTTTTGCTTTCAGAATTATTACTCCTGGGCATGAGGAACTGACCAGATGGTTT
Source organism: Chloroceryle aenea (assembly GCA_013399075.1). Taxonomy (NCBI): domain Eukaryota; kingdom Metazoa; phylum Chordata; class Aves; order Coraciiformes; family Cerylidae; genus Chloroceryle; species Chloroceryle aenea. The sequence goes on from VWZY01010801.1 coordinate 205,000, forward strand.
CAAAATTTGCCAGGAAACAATATTACAATACTCAGTTCGGAAGCTCTTCCTCCCCCTAACTAGAAAGTCTTAGAAAAAAAAATACTTTATAAACTGTTGGTTCCCTACTTGAGTCCCCCAGTGTGAGCTACTTACATGTGCCTTGGACACTGTAGGACAGGGAAAGTCGACTACCTTTATCAGCAGAAATTCCCCACGTAACAAGAAGCCAGAAATAATTAATTAAAATAACAGCAGCATTTCCGAGTCCTCTGCAAGCCAATTTCTGATCTGCAGATAACAACAATAATGACTTGTCCAGCCAACACCATCATCTTTCAAGAAAATTCTCAGAGAAGGTGATCTCGAACCTAAAATGTTTCTTTTAGTGTATTCCCAAGTGTCCTACCATTGCTATCATCCCATTTTGCAGCTCTGCATATGCTCACATGGCTTGCACTTATTTGTACCCATGCAGACACAGATGAATGCGTACAACCAAAGTCCTGAACTGACATCATTCCGGTACAAACCCCAAGGAGGGAAAGCAAGAAATTCAGTTAATGGGTTTTGTTGTTTGGATTTTCAGTTTGTTTTTTGGTTTGGTTCCCTCCCCCCCAATCTTAATTGTTCAGAACAATTCTGGTGCTCTATCCTGAAGACAGTTACTACAGTGTGAACCTGTGCCAGCTGCAAATCACTCCAACTGCCCTGGCACCATCATTTAAACCCATTTTCCATTTAAAGAGTCTCACATCAGTGCCAGCACAGCCTTTCATTACCCATCCCACTTAATACCCACAATCTCTCCGCAGCTCGCTCGCTCAGTCTCCACTGACCAAGCAGCACATGGAGACTGATGTGTGGATTATTGGGATTCCTAATGCCTTTTCTCCCCGCTGGCTGAGCGCTTGGCAGCCTGCCTGACCTGCAACACGCGTGGGTTTGTCAGCCTAATGCACTGTGTCAGCTGGAGACTCTCGGGACAAAAAAGGGCCCAACGGTGTCTGCAGAGCAATGGCTGATGACTCCCCAAACTTCCAGCTACTGCACTTCCCGGCACTGATGGAAAAAGAGAGATACAAAAGTGACCCTATGGGTGTTTGCCACCATTTGCATTACAAGAGGCAAATGTGCAAGTTAAGAGCAAGAGCATTCAGAATGATTCTTTAACCGAAGGCTGGAGAGTCAATGCAGGACTTTCCCCCTAGAAAACATCCGTCCTCACTTGATTGTTGTCTTGCAATGACTCAAAATCTGCAGGTCAAGATTCTGGATTTGAGTGGCTTTTATTTCCCCTCCCCCTGCACACACAGCACCTTGTGTTAACTAAATAAGGACAGTGAAAAATCAGAGATGGGGGCTCAAAAATGAGTTGTGGCCAAGCCAGTTGTCACTCACTGGTTTAAGGGGGTGCTATTAAGCTGTACCTATGCCCAGAATTTAGACAGGTTTCGAAAAAATGAGGCGTGGGAATTTCTGTATGAAGAAATACATCAGCCCCATAAATCCTGCTGTAAATTCTTACAGGATGAATATACAAAAGGAAATGCCAGACACCGTTCAAATAGCAAATACATGCAAATTTACCATCATGCCTACTTAAGAAGTGTAGTGAAAGTGAAACTGTTTTGTAGATGAATGAAATACAGAAGCCAGCAGAGATCTTACTTGGAAATGGAAGAAAAGAAAACACAAAATACAGCTGAAGTTTCACTTCCTCTGCACAAGAAACACAACAGAAAACTCAAGCACAGCACATAGCACATCCTCTACAACCTCCTGCTGTCCATACACATGAAGATTTTCTGCTTTATAGCTATATCACACTGGATTTTTTGTGAATTATCTGATCAAAGGTAATCAACTACGTAACTAAACAGAGGTATTTTAGACAACATACTATAAACCTATTTTTCTGCTAATAAACACATGCTAATTATTTTATAATAGCACACACAGTACCAGAACAACTGAAGGAAACTGCTGAAAAGCACTACTAAGCAGACCAGCTGCCCTGGGTTTGGTACTGGTTTAAGCACATCATCCAGTTCTCAGCATCACAATGTCCAGGCACCTCAGTCTTGGATAGATTTATCAGGACACCCCTTGTTTAGTTTTCCAGTTCACTGCGGGGAAACTCTGAGAAACAGCTTCAGGATGATGACAGCAGAAGAAAATGAAGCTTTTGTGAGCCCCGGGATGACACCACACTGGAGATACACATTTACCAGATTGGAGAAATTACTTGCTTCTAGAGATTTACAAAAATGACTCAGTGAGGTTATACTACTTTATGTTGCTTCCTCCTGTAATTTCTTCCTGGATTTCTGCAGCCAATAGCTTATCACCAGAATTTCCAAGTTAAAGCAATCTAAAAACAGAACCTTGTTTTCACTCAAATGCATTGTGGAGAACAGCATGGACCGAGTTGAGCAACCACTTCCTAAGGAGCTCGCACCCTTGTTCTGCACCAAAACCAGAGACTGAAAAGCGCTTTTGGGGCTAACATAACTTTGTGAGAAATTAAACACACACAAACCATCTAGAGGAAAAAAACCCACAACATAAAATATTTGGTCATCATCACATCTTTTCATAATCCCTGGGGGTCACTTGCAGCAGCAAGGAACACAAAACATCCCCATCCTTCTGCATGGCCCACGTGAGCCAGCCCTGCCTGCTCCTGCCACTGGCTCTTCAAACCCCCCTATTGCCCCTCAGCAGCTCTCAGCTCAGCCACAGAGCCAGCCCGGCCAGCCACAGGCTCTCCACACCCCCCGCCTG